>JAVCKT010047308.1:0-17099 GCA_032273925.1 Rhynchotus rufescens
CTTTCTCACTGCTGGCTAGTAGTGACTTCTGGTGCACCTGCTAGCTGTCCTCTTCCCCCAGCACCTTTTTTTGAAGAAAGAAGAAAAAAGAAAAGGTTGGTGCTGTGGGCAGAAGCAACCTGGAGCTCAAGATAACCAACTGTACAAGAGGCATGTTGGATTTTCTCTAAGGGAAAGCCAAATACATGCTTTGATTGATTAATACAACTTTCCATGTCCATATAAAGATTTTAAACACACCTCTCCTCCTGGCACAGGTGTGACCACACACAGCAGGGTTGGGAAAGAGAGAGAAGTGTCATGCCAGGGACATGGGTAGAAACCTCATAGGAACTGCTACCAACCTGGTTTCTTCTCTGATGGGTTTAGCTCTTCCACAGGGATTCCCAGGTACTTTGTGCTGACTGCTTCATGCTTTGAAAGGTCGCCCAAATGGATGCAGAGGGGGTATTTCAGAACAAGAGGCAGCGGCTTCAGCAAGGAAAACTTGGAAAAGCAACATAAGCTAGAATCCAAGTGTGCTGATGAGCTGGGTGGAAAGGAACAGGGAATTGCCAGCTGGAGGAGAAAATAATAATGTGAGCAGTCAACAAATCATTTCTTTGCTTAGAGCTGTGCTGGGAGGAGTTTTGACTTAATAGACTAAAGGGTGCTTAAAAAATAACAACCTGGAACCTGAATGCATGTTCTTCATACTGAAGCAGGATTTCTCCAGCTTTGAGGGGATTGGTCACAACAAGGAATCAGGTTCATGTGCCACCTCCCCATAGCAGACTTGGCGCTGCCCAACTCCCTGAACACAAGGTGTTCAAGTCAAATACGATGCTTCCTGCTTCAAACCTCTTCCCTCCCGCCACACAAAACAGGACCTTGATCCCATACCAAGCACACCTGGAGATTAGGGGCAGCTGAAGCCAGAGCTGACGGAATGCTGTGCAAACAGCACTGCAGAGCTGATTTTTCCAGCTACTCCATTGTACAGTGCAGGCACTGGGTCTGCCAATGGATTTTGCCTTGTTTTTTTTCTTCTCTTGACAGTAGCATCCATTGAGCCACCACCCTCCTGCTCTCAGACAGGCGAAGAATGAGGAGCCTGTAGCTACTTACATAACTCCAAGAGGCAGAGATGATGACAGCAATGCCTGGCAGCGCTGCTGTCAGGCACACGGCCTGCGACACCGCTGCGGGATGTCATCCTTCCCAGCCCTTGCATTTTCAAGCATGAGGTGAACAGGAACTCAGCACAAAAACTCAACCTGGAACAGAAAAAAAAGTTATTTTAGAATAAAGAGTAGGATAGTGGATGGAAGTTGCCCGGACACCATCAGGAGAGCTGGATTGAGTGCAAAGCAGGCTACACTACAGGGTGTACACACACACACACACACACACACATATACATAAGGGTGGCACAGGGACTGACTCCCCTTTCCAGAGCTGCAGGAAAGAGAGGAGAGTTAAAGCTTCATCTCCTCGCTGCTGCTTTTCTGCTTGATTAATCCACTGCAAGGATGTCAGGCAGAATTAATGTCTTGGGAAAATGCCACCCCTCGTGCCCCTTTGGCAACAGAGATGTTCCTAGTGGGGAAATCTCACTTTGCACAGGTGACAGATTAGGGGGCATCAGATTCCAGTATCACCACTGTCCTTGCATGAACCCACAAACCTGCTCAACGTGGGGCACTCCTGTGAGCTGGACCACAGCCTCGCTCAGCCACGCGGGCTGCTCAGGAGCGTCACTTCGGAGGGACAGAGTCAGTCCCTGGCTTACACACACAACCAGCTATCACAGACCCTCTAGGGCAGGCCTATCTCTGCTATTTACTTCATCAGCACAAGGAGTTCTGGTCTGTCAAGCCAAAACCAGTGCTCCGGGGGCACTTCCCCCTCCCTGGCAGGCAGACCTGCTGGCCACTGACAGGGGTCTTCAGCCAGGTCAGCAGAGGCTGTTTTCATATCCCTGTGGTCTCAATGTTCTTGCGCCAGGCCATCTTCCAGGGCCTCTTGGCAGTACCACCAGTAGATGGCAATACAGAGACAGAGACACTCTCTGCTTCCGCCTTGTCCTGCGCCCGGCAGAATATTTGCAGGATGGAGGGAGAAACAAGGAGCACACAGGATGGAGGAACCATCCCCTCCCAAGCAAGCCCTATCTCTCAGTGCACAGCAGAGCAGGATGCCCTCGGGGGCACCCCTTATCTTTCCCTTAGCTCTGAACCAGACCTACTGCTCCTTTACTCTGTCCCTCCGATGGAGCAACCGGCTCTGCAAAGGACTCCTGTGCCAGGGCCTGGGACTGTAGTTGCTAGAGATGAGGGGGAAATCTCTACTGAAGGAAGAAATAAGACTAGTCAGATATGTGAGGGGATAGGAAGAACTTAAGCACAAGTTGTTAAATGTTTTCCTAAGAAATATTCTTATACCAAGGTCCATCAGGTCTGCAGGGAATGCTGCAATGGTCAGGCTAACCCTGTTTTCAGAAGGGGATATAGAGGGAAGACGAGGCAAATAATCATACTGTGCTTTCTGAAAGTCATATCCAAGGGCAGCACGGTACTGCCACGTTGCTCGTACACTGCAAAAACTCCTACAAGCCACAGCAGGGTGTCTACAACCGTGAGTCATGTGGCATGAGCTGGATTACTTGGCTGCAGGTCCATTCAGTGAAGGCCCTCCCTAATATAATCACACAGAAGGATACCAAGGAATAAGGAGTTTTGTCCCAGACTAACAGGAAAGAGTATGAAGTGGAGAGGAGAATAAGACAGGCAGTGCCTTGGGCAGAGATGTGGCAAACAGGGTGAACATAAACATCCAGAGTCTTGCTGGTGGAAAAAAAACAGAGCTAAAAACTTGGAGATGAGTTAAGAGGAAAGAGCAGAGCAATTACAGATGCTGTTGTCTCCCATGTATGAGATGCACTATGGCCTGTTCTGTTCCTGTTTTCATGAAGGATGTGAGCTAGCTGGAGGGAGCTGTACTCTCTGTTAGTGTAGAAGAAAAGGCTCATCAGACACCAAGAACCACCTTTGGGCTGGCAGAGGCCCTGTAGGTCCCATATTCAAGAGAAGAGGAGGTAGGACATGATACAGAGCCAACAATTCAAACAAAACTCCCTTTCTTGCCTCTTACTCTCATGGCTTTTCCCAGATTGGGGGCGAGGGGAGAGAAGGGAAAAGATACAAATAAATGACTGATCCCTCGACTCCCCCAGCTCCTTTCCTGGTAGGAAACAAAGCCATTTCAGCAGCTGTTAGGGCCCTGGTGTCAGTAACCTTAGCCAGACATTTCATGCCAAGAGAGAAAGAGCAGCAGGTGAGCGGGGAGCAGGTGGTGCTTCCCGTGGAGCTCCTATCAGAGGTCTGTGTATCCTGGAGTTATTTAAGGAGAGCGCAGGAAGAACAACCAGGGAATTATTCAGGCCTGGCAACTGCCAGTTGGTTTAGAGTCCTTGCTGTACATCCCTCTCCCCTTTGGTACTTTCCACTTATTCCAACAACAGTGAGAAATAAAAGAGAGCTTTGCATCCCTCATACTGCAAAAGCAGAGGGGAAAAAGAAAAAGCAGTGTAACCACATCACACACGCAACAAAATCCTTAAGCAAACCAACTTGCAGGCTCTTTCCTCTATCACTGTGAAGCAATACAGAAACACGCTACTTCCCTGCTGCTTTGGTGACCAGAAGGAAGCAAACAGAGCAAGTTTCATCACTAACTCTGACCAGGCGCGATGCTCACAGCTGCTGCTGGCATTGGGAACACCGAAAGCAAACTGGGGAGCCGGCGTGAGGGCCCAGCTGCCTCCCTCGAGGCGGGCACGGCGCGGTTTGAACCAGCGGGGCGCTGGGGCAGGCCGGGCACAGGGCAAGTCGCGCAGCTCCCGGAGCAACGGCGCGATACGCGGGGCGAGGAGGAGGAAGGAGGCAGCCCGTGCTGGCCCACGAGCCGAGGGAGTGGGACACGCGGCCCTCTCTTCGTTAGTGCAGCCTAACTGCAGCAGTTGGGTTTTGCTACATCGTTCAAGCCACATCAAACCTCTAGCACGGCAAGCAAGCTAGAGAACACTTCAAAAGCAGAGATACCCCAAGTGATGGATGAAGCCTCCTAAAGCCATATACAAAGTATATATATTTTTTTCTCTTTTAAAATTTCCAATCATAGTTTATCTCTGGATAACACTAACAAGCAGGAGAAATTATAAACAGTGCCTGAATTTTCAGGATCATATATAAAACACCTCATGATCCAAACATGTTAACCTTGAGGTGGTTACAGAGGCCAGAAGGCTGGAACAAGAGAATCAATAACCTAAGAACTGCTGTACGAACAGAGATCCCACAAGGGAAGGCCAACATCCTTCAGAGCAGCACTTACACCCCAGCGGCAGCTCACGGGCCAGAGCTCCCCTCTGAGAGGGCTAAGAGGCCTCTAGAAGAGGCGAGGACGACGCTTCGCTCGCTGGGCACGTTCACCACGCTGACCGCAGGGACGTGCCCTCCCCTCGCGTCTGCAGGAGCAGCAGGCGGCATTCGGAGACGATCGGAAGCTCAACTCCAACTTCAGCAGCTCTGCTGACTGCTGAGGACTGATCCTGGCAGAGTGGCAAGATGCAACACAAGGCAGTTGAGACTCCAGAGGAGCTTCGTCTTTCCCTTCGCAGGGCTGCCAGGGCCCCCTCTCCCAGCCAAACGCTTTTGGAAGAGCAGAGTGCTAGAAACCCCATGGCAAAGCTCCCCTGCCCTCTGGCCTGGCCACTGCTCCCAATTTTGCCTTTCACTGGCTGGGCTTCCCGCAGCAGCTGCAGGGCGGCACCGTGAGATTCTGGATTTGCATGTAATTTTACACTAAGAGAAGAGGAAACAGAAGATACCAGGGCCTATCACACAACACCCAGCAATACCCAGGCGAAAAAAAGAATCACATTTGATCAAGTGGCTCTGCCTTTTATTATGGGTGAGGAATACCCCAAAGAAAGAGAAAAGAGCGCTGTGGAGAAATGTGCTTCCACTGCAGACTGTGCAGAGGAATGTAGGAAGAGAGGCAGATAAATGAGCCCTGGTGCCCCTGGGGGTTACAAGATGACGTTTTTGAGGGCACTGTTCCCACAGGTGGGACACAGATCTGTCACACGCTGATGAAAGGGGAACATGTTGCAGGGAGAAGTGGCCATTTATGAGCTCAGGCTTAAGAGCTTGAGAAAACAGGAGAAGCTCAGAGAGGTTTGAGTTTTCCTTGGTCTTCTCCGGCTTGGACAAGGCTACCTGTACAGCTGACACAGTAAATACTGTTACATTTCCAGATACTCAGGAGACAGTACCATTTGTGCCCACTCTATCAGCTCAGGACTCAGCAGATCCACATCTGGCTCCCAGCACAGCTACAAGGCTCTTCCATAATCTCCCACTTAGCTTTCATGCCAAACATTCCCAAAGGCGGCAGAGGTTTCAGCTGCCCACTTGAGGTGCCCTGGACGTGTCCCGTTTGGGGGAAGCAGGTACCCACAGACACAGCTCACAAGCTCAGCTCACCTGCTGACCGAGCCACCTGGGGCCACCTCACCTTGCTCTAGCTCTTGTCGCTGCTTCTCCCACCTCTTGACCGTCTCATCTCCTCAGATCTCATGATATCCAGGACAGAGACTGGTCATCTCCACAGCAAGACCCTCCTCGAGGTTGGAGCCTGCAAGGAGGATAACACAGCCCGTGACTATGCTCAACACACTAGCAAGGGTAAACGTTTGAAAGGGGCTGGAGAGTTTGAGCCAAACACAGCAGCCTGTTGCCGCAGACAGCACCATCCCCGTACAACAATCCGTGTCCTGGGATTTCAGTCACTCTGCAGCGCCAGGATGTGCAACCTGCTGCCAACGCTGGGTCCACGGGCGCCCACCCATGGAGTAATCACAAAGTCCATTATCATCTTTAGTCTTTCAAGGAAACCGCTGCCTTCTGACCTCCAGAGTTACCAGCTGCCAATATTATCCCAGGACACTGGGTTATTGAACACCCACCCTGGCTGCTGCTAGTCTGGTGTCCGCTGCTTGCCAGGGGCCAGCAGCCACGGCCACACACATTGCTGCGGGTCACAGATCCGCGCGGAGCGTCCCGCACGGACACCCTGCGCTCCGGGCTGCCTCCCAGAGCAGGCAGCAGAGCCGGAGGCAGGAAGCCCTCAGGACGCCAGGCTCCCTGCAGAGCTGTGGGGAGCAGCGAGGAGCAGCAGCCTCGTCTGTGCAGGCACAGGAGGGCAGAAGCGGAGCTGCAGACATGCGGCATTGGCCAAGGTCCAGGGATTTATTCAGGATCGAGGGGGAGAAGAGACTCTGCTGCAGTGAAAGGAGCCATTTTGCCCACACCAAGAAGCTGCTTTACTGCACTGGCCTCTCCCGGCGCAGGAACACATCCCAACAGCGCGGGGAGAGAGCAGCAAAGTGAGTTAATGAGGGCAGCGTTTCATCTCACAGGATCGCATGCATCTTAAATAAATTACTGTGGAAAGTGTGTTCAGTTCATGTCTGTGCTTTCCAGACCTCTCCTCCAGAGCCCGCCTCCTCCCTAGCTCTTCCTCCTCACCCCGCATCCCCAGGAGACGCAAGCCGCAGGGGTGCCAGCATTTGCCACCTTAGTGGCCCATCCCTAGGGGCTGCTGCCGATTTTGTCTCCTTGTGCTGCTCTCCATGGTTAATGGAGATCACCCACGTCAGAGCAGCCTGGAGCGGACACAGAAACGCGGCGGCGCAACGAGGGGACGGCGAGGGGAGCTTGGGGAGGAGAATATCCCAGAAACGGGCTCGGAGGCCCCAGCTGCACCCTGCCAGCTCCAGCCAGCCACAGTCACCCAGCTGGGCGTCTGGGGGTGGATTTCCAGCTTCTAAGTCCATAGGGCTTCAGATACATCAGCCTTCA
This sequence comes from Rhynchotus rufescens, assembly GCA_032273925.1. NCBI lineage: Eukaryota > Metazoa > Chordata > Aves > Tinamiformes > Tinamidae > Rhynchotus > Rhynchotus rufescens. The sequence continues at coordinate 6,906 of JAVCKT010047308.1, forward strand.
TGCAGCAGCAACAATGCAGGTTTCTGAACTTCAGGGTTAGGGAAGAGGGGAGGAAGAAACGCTACCTTTGTATTTCAGATGCTTAGCAGGAGACCACACACAAGATATTTAAAACCAGCCCAAGATCAGCAGGAAGCAGCAGCATTAGGCAAATTAACATGACTGAGGAGGACGCAAGAAGACACACAAGCTTCTTTTCTAGTCCTAAAGGAAAAGGCAGCAAATTCCACAGCAAACCTTCCTCAGGGAAGCTGCTCTGGGTAGCGCTATCATCACTTTCTGTCATCCCATGCTTCAAATCACCTACTGCGTCTCCAGCCACACTCTCTCCTGGCCACTGAGGCCCCTCCTGCTCCCCCAATCTGACAGCACAGGGACCCAGGGAACAAGCCCCTCCTGAGGATCCAGCCACAGCGGAATTGAGCCCTCACCTTTCATTGCCTCTGCCCGTGCATCTTCTGCAGGTGGAGCAGAGCAGACCTGAACCCCCTTGAATTATCCTCCTCTTACTCATCCCAGGCAGGGCAGTGCTAGAAAAGGAGGCAACCAAACCTCACCAAACAATTCCTGCACTCAGCAGTGTCGCATCACAGCTAAAAGCCCCAAAGCCAGGAGTGATGCACGAGTTCTGCCACCCGCTCAAAATAATTCTTCTCTCCTTGCAGCCCTGGTGCTTCTGACAGGAAAAATCCCCACTGGTGTCATGGGGGTCTCGGTTCTACGGCCACGTTTTGGTTCAGCTCCTGGGTGGCACGAGGGATCACTTCACTGTAGGAATCAGGTCACTGGGGAGGGAGATTAATCCCCGCTGCTCCTGCTGTGGGTTTTGTTTCTGGATCCCCCTGAGGACAAGCAGCACCCCAGCAGAACCACATGCATCTGCTCGTCCTCCTGACCCCCAATCTCCAAGCGTGGCCATGCATCTCAGAGCCGCGCTCGTTGCGGCCGGCCCGCGTGCCCTGGAGGTGGCTGGTTGCTGCCAAGGCCAATCCACTCGGGCTTAATCAAGTGCAAGAGTCCCAGGTTTGACCCCAGCCTACAAACCCTGCAATTTCCAAGTGAACTTGCAAGTGTTCCTTCTGACTTGGGGCTGACAGATGCTCTGCCCCGTGGCTCTGACACCCCCGACATCCGAGGAAACATTAGCAGGTAAATTAGGCTCTGAATTCATCCCTGCAAACTGGCTGACTCAGCCGCAGCACAATAAAATCCCGTTCCAGCTCAGCTAGCAAGGGCTCTCCCTCAGGGCCGGACCGCGGTGGCTGCCAAAGCAAAACAGAAAGGCTTTAAGGGCCCCCACAATACAGCCAAACTGCACGCAAGGGCACGGGCAGACCCACGGGAGACCTGACCTCAACTATTCCCCCTTCGCTATTCACTAATGCGCATTTAGCGCCACTGACAGACAAACGTGCAAAACCCAGTCAGGGGCTGCCGCATTTCCCCCCATCCCAAGTGCAGAGTTTCCTCCGGCCCCATCAGTCCCTCCAGGGGCAGGGAACCACGCTCCCCCTGAGCAGAAACCCTGTTCACAAGGGAAGTGCCGCTGCGCTGCAGAGCCGGGGGCTGCTGAGGCTCCCTGCCTCTGGAAAGCCGGGTGCAGGCGGAGCCTCTGCGCGGAGCTGAGCGCAGGGCGGCAGGCAGGTGCCCTGGGTCGGGGCTCCGCCGGGAGCCGAGCCAGCTCCCTGCCTCCCGGGAAGCAAGCGGCCTGCCAGGCCACGCTGCCGTTTGACCCAAGGAGTGGCAAAAAGGGCTCTGCATTTTACATGAGACCACTTGCTGGGAGATAATAATGAATCAAACCTCGGCTGCTGTTCAGGTGTATTAAAAATTGCCTGAGCCTGGGAAGTGTCTCCACACTTGCATTTGTAGGCCAGGCATCCAGCTGCATCCCTGCGAGACTCCTTCAGCGCTGCAGGGCTCCAGCAGCCGAATTAAAAGCTCTTTAGCTGCATTCTCTGCAAACTGCTCAGGTTTCTCCCCTTCCTCTGTGCACTAGGGTGGCTCTGTTCTGCCCAGGGTGCCCAGTCCAGAGCAGCTGCCAACGTGGGCTACGAAGGAAGGGCCCCGCTGCCCCACAGGGAGCACTGGGGCCAGAGAGGAAACAGGCAGGGTCTGGCTGGGGTAGGGAAATCCCTGCACCAGTGCACAGCAAAGGAAACCAATGAGTCTGCCAGACTGGGGAGACTGTTTGAAGAAGATTGGAGGCAGGGAAGGAAAAAGGCCAAGCCTTACATAACAGCAGCGCCTCACGAGCAGCCGTGGGAGAACCACATCCAGGAGGATGCTCCCAGTTCTGCTCTTCCGGGCAGGGGGGAGACACGGAAGAGATGTCTGGTAAAATAAAACATGCAAAGGCAGCACTGACTTGGCTGGGAAGCACAAAGGGAGGATGGCAGAGCAGAGGGCTCCAGTTGTTCACTGGCATCTCATCTGTCAGGCACTGTGGCTCCTGGCTGCCACAGGCCCAACCCGAAGCTGGTTGAACAGTTTCCATCAAGCACAGTAGATTCCAGTCCCACTTCAGCAGCATTCGGGGGAGAGGAGATGCAGTTTTACATTGCCTCTGATAAAAAAAAAAAAGCATAAAGAGACATTCATGTTTGCGAAGGACAGAATAGTCCAGGTGAGTACCACCCCCAGCCCCAAAGCCAGTTCCCAGGGGCTGCTGCTCTCGGGGGCGGGCAGCAGGTAAGATGAGGACAGGGACAGACGTGCCCTTTTCGGCATCACGTCGCCGCGAGCGCGATGGGCTGTGATGGGCCCTGCTGGCCGGGCTGGCAGCCAGGCGAGAGGCGCGAGGGTTTCACCGCGCCCGTGAGCGGCGCTTCCTTTTGTCTGGAAGCATCCAGTGCTGACAGGAGGGGCAAGCGGCCGCCTGGACACCTCCCTCTCAGCCTCTGCACCATCAAGCCACCAAAATCAGCTCCTGATGGCCTCTTTCCAGGACTGGGATAGTGTTTACCAAAAGGAGAAAATTGTTTGCTGCTCTGAGCTCCCGTGTCAGCAGCATACAGGGACATTATTTAACATCAGGAAGGCCTCTACATACTTTAGACTGGCCTTGTCTGATGCCTCTTGTCAGCTAAGCACAGCCGAGCTACTGGAACAGCAGGGGCTGTAGGAGGCGTCACCAGCAAGAGCTTCTCTGAGACTCAGGTCTTTCTGCCTAGGAGCAATCCCTGATTCTGCAACAGTCTCCCTTCTAACCCCCCTTGCAGGGGCTGCTGCAGACCATCACGCAGGCCAGCTGGTGACAGCCTCGGGGGGCTCCTTCTCACCTCCCCGTCCACCTCGCTGCCTCCACTCCTCTCTCGCTCCGTTATCTCAGCTCCCGGTAGCCCGTGATTTTGCTCTGCAGCAGGCAAGCTGCCGTGTCCTCCCGGGCCACCCCGAGCCTCCTCTCATGCTCTTCCAGGGGCTCTCTGGGACTGCACAGACATCCTTACCCTCTGGCCAAGTAGATACCAGGGAACTGATGCTGGAATTTCCTCCAGGTTTCTTCTACTTTTCCAGAGAGTTCCATTCTTACTGTAGCTTTTCCAGCATTCCTTCTTAGTTTCCTTTTATTCTGCCTGTGGAGCAGAGGAATCAATCAGTGCTTTAGGATCCTGAAAGAACACTCTTACTGAATCCCATTTCCCCAGCTGCTCCATACCCGGGTGCTCTGTAGGTGCCATGGCCCCCCTTACAACACTGGGTTAATCCCATGGTCGTCCTTTCTCCTTGAGCTACCATGGCAGGGAAAAGCTGAGGAAAAACATTAACTTTAGGATTTCAGGCCTCTTTTAACCAACCCCTGAAAGCCTTCCCCATCCACTAAAGGAGCGTTGCCACTTTGTCAAAGGGGGAGAGCAAAGGGGCTCAGGGAGACTCGGTGGCTACTGCCTCCTGCTCTGCATCTCTAGGGTCTGCTAAGCTCTCTGACCCTTCAGGTTATTGCAGCCAAGATGCACGAAGAGCTGCAGCTTGCTCAGTGCCCAGGCAGCACAGCTTACAGATGCCTCCCTCCGTGGATGTAACTGCTCCTCAGCAAAAATAATAGCAGAAATAAAAAAACGCACTTAAAACAACAAACTGCCAAGAAAAGACAAGTGAGGTAATTAAAAACATCTTAACAGCGGTGAATGGGGTGCCCTGGCAGCATCTCCTCAGAACTGGTTCAGCAAAAGCTTAAAAAAAAAGGCACAAAAGAGAGGAAAAGGAGCAGCAAATGAACGACTGATCTCACAAGGAAGGAGAGGGGAGGCAAATCCCCGCGTGGTGGGAGGCTCCAGGCGGGCCAGGCTGCCCCGGGCAGCACGTGCTCAGCGCCAGGGCCGAGCGCTTGGGCACCTCACCCCAGAGCTATGGGCTGGCAGGGCGCTCCGGGGCTCTGAGGGGTCCCAGGGACCCACGCAAGGGTGAAGGTTCCTGAGCTGCCACTTGGGGCACGTGCGCCAGACGTCAGCCCCTCTGCCAACCACGAGGCCCCCTTCCCAAGGGCTACGGATCGTGGTTTCAACCTTTGCTTGGCTCTGCCTTCTAAAAAAAAGAGCAGTTCCCAGCCCCACGAGTGCGAGACAGAAGCTGCCACAGCCCCAGGGCAAGTGGAGTCGCTAGGACTTGTGCTCCCGCCAGGAACAGGGACAGCCTGGGACAGGCTGGGACAGAGGCCCACAGGTGCATGAGCTGACAGCTCCTGGAAGAGCCCGGAAGAGCCCAAATGGAAGAGAGCCAAGTACAGCTCCAAGTGAGCAAGAGATCAGTGAGCTGCGCCTTTCTGTCCATGGTGCTAAACTAGAAGCTGTTTCATGGCTGCAGAGTTGCTGGCATCAGCTAACTGCCAGATTATCCATAATCTGAGGGGCAGGGACAAGTCATTTGTTATGTTTGCACCATGCCCAGCAGAAGGATTGATTCCTCTAACCATCACTGTAATAAAAGTGAGCTTTAGTTTCAAGACTCAGCCCTCGCTTGGGACTCCAGGACAGCAGTGCATGGGACTCGGGTGACTTTCTTTCCAGCAACAGCCTTCTCGCTTTCTCCTCGTTCCTTCCACCACTGCTCAAGGAAAGGAAAAATCCCCCTTAGCCGTTTTCAGCGTGGAAAACACGGCAGCCACGAGCAGCCTGACCCCTCTGCGAGGCAGAGGACAAGACAACCGCAGCACTCGCCCAGGCCAACCGCTTTGGCGACCAGGTTATCCCACAGGCTGCAGGCGGCATCTCACACGCTGGCCTGTCTGTGCTTCCTCAGAAAGTTAAACACTGCACATTTCATCTGTAGCTGGGCCCAAATTAAAATGTTACTCACAAGAGGGCTGCAATCCTGCAAGGGCAGACTGCAGGCACTCAGCCTCAGGATTTTGGATAGCAATGGAAATGAGAGTGTGCTGTTCCTGCAGAGCACCCGTGATTTGTTCCTGCCCTCTGCCACCGCCGCACACCGAATAAATCAGTCTCTTCCCCGTCCCTGGGCAGGGGAAGGCCCAGCACGAGCCGATGGGGAGCGCAGCAGCGGCCTGGCACGTGCTGAGCGTGGCCGCTTGGTGTCCAGCCGCGCGGCAGAGAGGGCAGCGGCTGCGGGGCCGGGAGCAGGGCCCGGCGCGCGGGGATCGGTCCCTGCCGCGCCGCAGGGCACCCCTAGACCTGCCCTTCAGCCCCGCTTTGAGGAGGGGGAAAACAACCGCTTTCCCTGTGCTTGGAGGGGTGGTGGAGCAGCTTGCCCAGCCTTGGTGCCCTCCCGGGAAATACGTCTTGCCCAGAAGCAGCAAAAGAGCCAAAGCCACAGGAAAAGTCTTTGAGTTTTTGCTTCCTATTTAACAAGCCCCAAGACAAGGTCTCGTGCTCCCCTCGCCAGCCACGTGGGTCGGCACCGAGGGAGATGCCTCCCGGGCTCCCCCACCCCAGGCACAACTTTAGAGAGTGGCCAAACGCAGCCGCTGTCTCCACTGAGCAGGAGCGCGGGATGAAAGGCAGCCCTGTCCCAGCCCACGAAACCCCTGCGCAGAGACAGCATTTCCTACCACTTCAAAAGGAGCCGGGCAGATTCCTGCCCTCGCCCCACGGCCAGCAGGAGGGTTAATCCCACAGGCAGCACCACTGGGAAGGTGGGCATCGCTAAAGCGCAGCCCTCACACAGAGCTTCCAGCCAGGATACTGAGGCAATAACTGTTCTCTTTACACTCCTCTCAAACATCCGTAGACAGACAGATGTCCCAAAGGTCCCGACATGTCCCCGGACCTCGTGTCTCCCTGCCTCCTTCAGCCGGCTAGCAGCACCGGAGCATTTCAACCCGCTGCTCCAGTTGGTCACCACAGCAGCCATTCCGGGGTCTTTAGATTGCTTCCTAATCACTGGATTATTCCAGAGGCTGGAAAAAAGGCAGCTCAAAAATCTGTCACAGCCAGTGCTACTTACACAGAGGGGCCAGGCTAGGCCTCTCAGTGCAACTCTGGCTGATGTTGCAATGCCTTTCCAGGTCCAGAGGGGATCTGGGAAGGCTCATCCCACCTACAAGGATGTCCTCTCCATAGGGAACATCCTGCTATGCCCAGGGTCCAACTACCAGAGGGAGTACATGTGGTGTTGGCCTCAACAAGTCTGGGGGTGCTGGGGACAAGGTCCATGGGAGCAGAACACAGTTACATGGATACAAGGACACAGGGATTTAGATCCAAGTTGAGGAGAGGGCAGGATACCAGCAAAATCAAGAGACCTAAATTAGATCTGAAATGCTGCTATAAATCAAGGGAAAGGGAACTTTCCAGCAGTCTCCCATAACTCCCCTGCCTCAATCAACCAGATACGGCCCATGTCACGATTCCACATTATACCATGTAGCATGGCAGAAACAGGAGGCTTCACACAGGTAGCAGTGGTCAAGCACAGCTGGTCCTTGTCCTGAAGGATCTGTGATGAAGTTCAGCCCTTGAGAACGCAACATCTTTTATCTAGGATTAAAAATAAGCAGATTATTTCCCCCTTTTCTTGGCACTGTATCTGAATCAAACCACGAGCTAAAGCTCTGAGGATAATGTCTAGCCCCGGGCCACTTGTTAACACAGTTGCAGAGAAAACTCTCCTATGCAGGAAATTATGCTGCAGAGCAAATGCAGAAATCAGTGCAGACCAAAAAGGAGGCAGGTGGAGAGCTCTGGGTTATTTCCACACTTTTTGCTGTTTGCCATTCCTGAAGAGGGGTGCAGGACACCTCAATACTTCATTCAAAGTGTTCGAGTGTAAGGGTGCAGCGTGGAGCGGTTGCTGAAGACCAGTTTCTGCATGTGCCTTATGGACCCAATTGTGCCAGTAAGAATACAGGAAAAGTCACTCTGCCATGGTAAAAGAAAAAATACTTCCAAAAATCCTGCTAGTACAAAATGCCAGACCTAGGGAGAGAGAGAAACCAGCCTGTGCTCCCCATTAAATGCAGACAAAGGCTTCTCGCGATGCCTTTTTGTGTGCAGGAGCAGGCAGCTCATTTTCACCCTCAGTCTTGTTTTCTATGTATATACTTAAATGTTATTTTATAGGGCTAAGGAATTAAAAGCCAGAGCATTTTCTGTTGCCAGCAAGCCAGGGACATATCTGTAATTAAATGGGAAACTAAACTCCCTCCCTTCTGGGGCAGTTCAGGCTGGGCAGGGAGGAGCAGGTTGCCTCTCTGTTGCCCCAGTGAGAATGGAGTCAACCCCATTCCCAGTGAGAATGGAGGCAGTGAGAATGGGAACCCCATTCCCTGCTGAGCCACAGGACTGACCCACGTGTCTTGCCTGTGAGGGCACCCTCTCTCTCCATTTCCAGCACTCCCAGGGATCCTCCTGCCACCTCCTGCTCCGCTTCTCCCATTCTTTAGCCTGCAACACATCTTGCCACCCTACGGAGCCAGGAGCCTAAAACCCAATCGTTCCAACCCAACAGATGACTTGGACATTCAGGAAATCCCTGGGCAGCAATCGCATCTCTCCCCAGCACTAAGAGTCCGTGGCTGTTGCTCCTGCCCTCAGTAACGGAAGGGAACCTGCCTTCCAAACCAAGGTGGCTGCAAGTTACAGGTTTAATCCCTAATGCCACAAACTGCTCTGTCACGTGAGCATTTTGGCTCAACATGTTGCACATAGAGATGGACAGATCCTATTAGAAGCAAAATCCTCCACTGCTCCCCGGGGAGGAGGATGCACAGAGCAGCAGCCCTGCACGTGCATGTGGGCAGGGTAGAACTTGGGTTCTTGGGGATTTGCTTCACACACAGCATGCAGCCTTTGGGGTGAACAGATTTTGCACAAATCACCTGTTTGCTCTGAAGAGAGCACCATGTCCTCAGGAGCACGGGCACATCCCTCTGGAGAGCTCACCAGCACTGCCAAGGGCAGCAGGGGGATACGCCGGACTGGGGACAGCAAGGAAACAGGGACAGAACTGGGGTTAGACCCCTAAGCACCAACTGGGGCAGGCAGCATTGGACACACCTGCAGGCAGCTGCTTCTCTGCTCCTGAAGCGTTCGTCACTTCCTGCTGCTCTCGTCCAGAAAGTGCCCGTTTGACACAGCCCTTGGCTGCTACGGAAATGCTGATGCTGCCCCAGTTTGGACCGAGACTGAGGGCTATAAAAACTCTTGGAGACCCATCCGGGTGCAGACCTTTGGGGAAAGACCACAGTGATCTTCATTCCCGGTGGCGACACAGCAGCCCGCGAGGGTTTGGCGCAGGGGAGGGCCCAGGGCAGAGGCTGGGAGGAGGCGGGCAGCACCCCAGCCTGAGAACAAAGCTCCCCAGGAAGGAAGGAAGGAAGTTTCCGAGGGGAAACGCTGGACCCGGGAGCCTTCCGCTCGGCCGGCAGTGCCGGAGGCCGCAGGACTGCCGCGCACGGAGCCGCGTCCCAGCGCAGCCTCCGCGGGCGCCTCTCCGCCCGCACGGCCGCCCCGGCGCCACGAGGCGCCCGCGCTGCGCGGCCCCACGGCCCCTCGCGCAGCGCCCGCCAGACCAGACGACATGTTGGGGGGAAGGCACCAACCTCAGGCTCACGGCGACATCCCCGTCGCCGAGGCGAGGGGGGAGATCTGCACCTCTACAAGCGAACGCCAACTGCTTCCGTGCGCTGCCCGCGGGAATCGCCTGGGATGCCTACGCCTGGGGCAGAGACAGCCAGGGCTTGTATTGAAAGCCCCTCTGCCCAGCAGCTGAGGCACCCTGGAGCAGCTGGCTGCTTTCTTATTTTTGCTCAAGTTCACGTATAGCCCTACATACCCCAACTAAACTTGTTAATTTTTATCCCAGTATCATCCAGGAGTTGGGCTTTCCTGCCTGTGTTGACACCTCAGGAAACATCTCTCATCCTCCATCCCACACGCCCAGCCCTTGCAAGCCCTTCCCTTGCCACAGGATCTTCCTTCCTTCAGCATCTCAGCAGCCTTTTCTTGCACACAGTCACCTCTGCCTGATTCAGTATTTCTTGGAAGAGGGGAGCTGCAGCATTACAGTATTACAGAGCAGCACCAGGTCTGTCTGAGACATCCCAGCCTCTCCCTGCCGCATCCCACAGCCATCACTTGTCCATCCCTCTTCCACGGCTTCCGACAGCCCGTCCGGCTCTCGTGGCACGAGCAGATTCCAGCAGCACACGCGGACGCCCTGAAGGGCACATGGATATTAACCCTTTAAATGCCCTTTGCTGTCTGCATCACTAGAGCTGCCCGGGAATCGTTAGTCCCTGCTGTCACCTCACGCTAGGGGTGAGAAGCGCCCGGCCCTCCAACACCCGGCAAAGCCGCACGCAGGGTCCCTCTGGGGACACCCAGGAGCCAGCGTCAGTCCCACGCAGCGCCAAGGAGGAAGGGAGCCCCGGGATGCAACCAGACGCGTGTCCCAGCACAGGAAGGATGGGCAGCTCCTCCCATGCATCTCCCAGGCCAGGGGCTTGTCCTGCAGGGACACACAGAGCGCAGCGCTCCATGTGCCCGCGACAGGATCCTGCTCCCCAAACACTGGGCACTTCTTGGAGCTTCCCCCTGTCCCCACGGCAGGGCCCAGCCAAGCCCTGCCAGAGCTGGGAATCGAGCGGCACCAGACCCTTTTGCTCCAGAGGGACACAGGGATTTACAGCTGACACAGAGGAACAGTTATGGCTCTCCCTGATCCAACCTGAGATGGAGCTAAGGATCCCAGTTTAGGGACCCACAACCAGACTCCCACAGCAACCTCATCTTCACA
>JAVCKT010047317.1:0-17099 GCA_032273925.1 Rhynchotus rufescens
TTGAGATCCTCCTGATATAGAATGGGCTGTACGATTTTTTTGCTTGTTTGTTTACTAGAGGCTTTTGTACTATGACTTTCATTGAAGAGCAATAGCATCTATCCATAACCCAGACTTCTTTGTCCTTCTTGAGGCTCTCAAAAATAAAGCCTTGTATAAGTGTTTTTTTTTTTTTTTTAATCAACTATTTCACAGATGAGAAAAACAATATATGGTAAAAATTTATATTCTCTACCAAGTATCTTCTGTGATAAGACTGCTCTTCATTTTCAGAAGTAGAAGCACTCCACTTTCTGGTGCTTGCAGTTGAGCTGCTGAAAAGATAATACTCAAAGATTCTTAGCGTGAGAAATAAATTTAAATAGTTCATTCTCCAGAAGGGCTTGAATAAATAGCTTTATTTTTTTAGATTACTTAGCTTAATATAGGCAATGTCACTGCTCTGTTGTTCTCTTTTTAAAAAGTATTTTTAGCATCAACATGCAAACAAAGCAGTATGGCTATAAACCCCACAGCCTGGTTTAACTTGGAATTAGGAAAATGCAATGTTATTATTTGTTATTATGTGAGGATATTATTTTTTCACACATAAAACAGAGAGAGAAACCAAACTGCCTTAGCAAAATCTAAATTGAGAGAATATACTGCATTTTCAGTAGCATTTTACGGTATCTATTAACTTCAATAAATACAATAACACAGTGGAATCATTAGAAATCTCAGGGTAAATTATCTGTGTGCGAAGCTGACTCTGCAATACTGCAGAAGCAATTCTGCTTGATGAGAGTGAAACACTTACACCTTTGCAAACTTTTCCTTTCAGACCTCTTGCTCCTCATTTCAGTTAGAAAAAATCTAGAGACAAGGAATTCTTGCACATCTGGTGGAACCTTCTATCACCTATTGCAAAAACAGGCCATCCTTGTGGTATTTTTCTGGATTTAACTTAAGTAGAACTTAAAAATGACATTATTATAGGCTGCGAAGTCTCTCGAAGTTGACTTGCAAAAAAAAAGTCCTGTCCCTCCAAGAGAAGAGCTAAGAGAGCAGCCCATCTACATGTGATGCAGATATTAAAGGTGCTGAGAAGATTTCGATTGCAAGACTGGAAGCAGAGATCTGAGACATGAGAGAGGATTTCCGTAAAGAGGCTCAGGTAAGCGCTTTGCCTTACAGACACTGATCTGAGCATGCAGATGAAAGGAAAACACATACAGCTGCTCTGAGAGGCAAGACAGAATGCTATTACTGTAACAAAATCTGCATTTTCCCTTTTAATCCAAGTATGGATTCCACCTTTTCACCAATAACTGGAAATAAGTCAGTCTCTTCCATTTAAATGCAGGATTAGGTGCATTCCTGAAGCAGCTCACTTTGCCTCTGGAAATCCTCAGGTGGCTCAGACCTCGGCATAGATGAGGAATTCGAGAGGAAAAAAAAAAAAAAAACCTGCATTGCACTTTCTTCACCCGCTAGGCATTTTAGCTTCTACTTGGAAAGGCCACAGGTCACGAATTGCAACAAGGCAAATTTTCAATGTTCTTCTAACATTTTCTTTCCTTTATTATTGTTGAAGCTAATTGTGCCTCCACGATCCTGCTTGTCAAAAAGCCTCTCTGTCCTAAGGAAATGCAGGAACAAAAGGCTCTAAAACACAAGTGTTGAGGCTCGCAGCATCCGAGGGATTCAGCTAAATACACCGCAGAGGAGGCAGGATTGGGGATGGGAGGCATCACCCCACCTGTGTCTCCTGCTCCATATTTTGGCTTCCCTCAGTTATATCTTTATGCCTTAGAAACACAGAGGTATAAGGAACCTCCTGGTGCAATGGTCCTGCAGACAGCATGTGTCCAAACATGTATATCCATATGGAGTCTCTGTACACATCAAAGTTGCTTTAAATTGCATTAAGTTCTGCACTATGCCATTAACACGAGTCTAGATCCTGGGAACATAGGGTATGATGATTCAATGATCTCTGCCTTCCCTTAAAATCAACTGTTAGTATTGCATGTAATAATTTTTAATATATTTCAGCAGTAACTTACGGCCAAATGTTATTAAAATTTAGTTTCACAAATTTAAAATAGCACCCAGAGATCTACTTTCTTTAAAATTAAAAGATGACATTTAAATAAGCAGTGCAATAGAAATGGAGGGCTGGATCATTTCTGAGAAAGACCTAAGTCAGGCAAAAAGTGAATTAGCAAACTTTAAAAGATCTTTGGGGGAAAATGACACCAATACACTTTGTCTTGCTCTTCCAAAACATGCATAAACTTTAAGGAAAACTTTTAAAAATCTACTACCCCCTATATGGTGAGTATCAGAAGCACCACTAGTCGCTAAATAATCTCTATATCCAGTCAAATGCAGGTATAAAAATATCCACAATTTGCTCAGGTTAAGAAGATAAATAAAAGTCAGAGACTGTTAGTGTGGAAAAGACCTAAAAAGGGGAAAATCTTGATGCTCATGGAAAATGTTTTTTTTTTCTCCTCTCCACAGCAGAGGAACATGAGAGGGTTTTCAAAATCAGTTATGTCTATTTAAAAAGTCTTTTTACATTGAATCTGACACTGCTCTCACTGAATGTGATATTTTGATGATGTGTGATTAAAAAGTCCATCACCTTTTTTGAGAGCACAGTAGGGAAATTATATTAAGCAACACTGGAAAACAGCTCACTTTGTACAATATTACAGCGAGAAAGTTTTACATGGAAAATTTTTGCAAGTGCTTTTATTTATTTTTGCACATTAGCACCCACAAATATTACACTCTTCACTGTTTGGCACAGACTAGCAGCTGTTCCCAAGTTCACAGACATCAAAAGTACTTGGGGAACTGCGTTACATGCTTTCTCTCTCACACATAACACTGCTTTATAAAAACGGAGAAACACTCTGAACAAGTTACTATTGTTTGACTACCTGAAAAAAAAACCTAGAGCAACGTGTTTAAGAATTTCTACTATCATGTATTATAGCTTAAGAAAATAAATAAGAAATACTGCTTTTGGATGTCAGCTAAAACTAAAAATTTTCAGTATACTGCATTAGTACCATCAAAATCACCAGCCACTCACCGCTTTTTCCAAAGCAACTGATGCTCTCCCTCCTTTTTTCCCCTTCAGGATCATTTGTAATGCTGGAAACCATAACACAGAAGACAGATTTGACTACGGCACTCACCCACACAAGAGCAGGATTTATTAGGGGCTCCTTCTAAACCACTGCAGCTGCAGCGTAATTGACTTCTGCAGCCCAAGACAGACAGCTTGGCAGCCCGAACACCTGTACTCGTTCTGTTCAAAATCTATTTGCCCAATGGATGTCAAACTGCATCGCAAGACAGATAGGATGTTTATATCATAAAAAAAAGAGAGATCAATATACAGGATAAAAGTTCTCTGGGCAGGAGAGAAAGGAAAGCAAGAGGAGAGAAACTATTAATCATTTACTGTCACTTTTGTTAATTTATATTAATCCAAGGTAGCCTATTAAGAGTCTCACGTTCAACGGGATCCTAAATTCTTCTCAGTGTCAAGGATGCCAAGCCTGCAAAATAAACAGATGCCTCCGTCTAAGACCATTTTGCTACTTTGCATTCATGCCTGCTAATGTCTCCTATGGATTATTTTTTGGTGGTAAAATTTTGTCTATAATGTGCAAGCGTTGCGGCACTTTGAAGTAATGAAACCCAATGGACCCTTCAACCTTATTCCGTTTATGTCATATAATTATAAACACGTTATTTTTACATAAAATGCTCTTCTAGTCTGAAAAAGGATGCTATGAGACAGAGCAAGGATGTATGTAAACTCCACAAGCGAAACCTATCTGTCAATATTACACTCTCACAACACTTGCTCGCTTTAGAAGGAAAAAACATAGTTATTCATAATTGTAAATATCAAAGAACTTCAAAAGGAAGCTAAGCCTTTTCCCTACCTCTTTTTCCTCCTTCTCCATAGTAATAAACACCCTGACAGCTGAACTCTGTTTACCCACACCTATGGAGTCTCATCGCCCCAACCAACTCGACCAAAAGATCATAAGCTTAAACTTTAAACTACTGCACATCTGGAAGAAAAATGACTTTTTCAATTGAAATGTGCTTAAACTGTACACATCTATTGGGGATTTGTAGAGAACAGTAGCCTCTCCAATTTTGCCTCTGTTTCTTAAAAATTAATTCTTAAAATTACAGTTCTGAGGGCTCATATATTAAGAGCACTAGTTGCTGTCCTCCTTTCTACTGACAGTAATATCCAATTTTAAAGGTCATTACAATATATGCATTCAAATTACGTTTCCCCACGTGTGTTAATTTGCATTTATGTTTTAACATACGCCACTCACAGGCATTTTCTATGTTATTTTAGCTGAATTAGTGAACAAAGACTCTAAAGACTGTGTCTAAACCCTTTTATCTCTCATCATAGTCACTGTGAGAAGACAGCCCTTGGTGTCACTGGGATTTCCTATCACTCGTGTAATCCAAGCAGAGGAGCAAGTCCATATTTGTTGATCTCTGAAGAAGGGCTCCTTCTATAATCATAGCTACTAATATGATCGACTTGATATCTACAGCCCCCAGCATTATGGCAGTTAAGCACCAAGATGGGAAGAGTGTCAGTGTGCTTTAGTTTTGTGCTATATAACCAAGCAGATAACACATAGATGCTGCACATCTATAGACACTACAGAACATAGACTTTAGGAAGTCTATTTTCAAGGCAGCTGGACTCTGGCATGGGAAATCCTTATTCACTTATGTCCTAGAAAAACATTTTTATTGTAGAGTCTGACAGTTACTTATGATGAAGCAGAGGCTCGTCTAGGAGTAGATTATATACGTAGGATAACAAAAATATGGAACTTAAATTACACGTTTGTGAGCACTATGATCAGCACTGACTGTAGGTTTTCTTTCACACTAAATTTTGAGAGAAAAGACTATCTTGCTGTAAGTCTCTATTGTGCTTAGTATCTTCTACCAACATTATAGGATCCAGTCACATAACTGCTCCAGTTAAGGCTGCTATCAAACTATATAACCAAGTAAGTCTCAATGAAGAAATAAAGAAAAAGACACCAGCTAGACAATAAATTATTTCCCTATTTTACTATTATTTCTACTTTTAAAGAACTTCTCTCCCAAGGATTTTTAGGTTGTTTATTTTTATGCTGTTATTTGCTCTGTAGAGTACTGCTTCCGAGTTGTGCCTCTACACTCCAGTTAATACAGACTAATCCTGTTATACAATACTCGTCCTATTCTCCCGAGTTTCCAAGTAACAGCTTTTCTGTCCAGACTCCGGGAGATATTGTGTTTCCTCTGCTACCCTTCACGCTTCCAGCTGCTTTGACAATGACAGTATTTACAACTGGGAAAAAATGGTTAATAAAATTACAAGCATCTGCTAAAGAGCGACTCTGACAGTAACGTATTGTCATCTTGGTCTCAGTGCGACCTGGAAAAGTCATCCTTCTTTCAGAAACCAGCGTCCTAAGGGAAGCAAAACTACAGAATTCTACCTAGCTTTTCCGTTCATTCTTTCGATATAGTTTTTAGGCAGCATGAGAATTAAGTGCAGGAATGGATGTATATGATCTGTCTCACCTCTCACAATTTAATCAAATTTCCATTTTTACGTGATGTCCCCAGGTCCTTTTAATAATGGCCATGCATTTGAAGGTGAAAGCTGCAGGTTGCATTGCAGTGTTGCAATGCGAGAGCAGGCTTTTGCTGCCATTGCCATGCAGAATTGCTTTCTGGAGATGGCAGCGTGATGCAATTTGCATTAAAGAATGTATATGCGTGACATTAAGCAAAATTGGCCTTTAATGTCTTTAATCCCAGGCAAATATAAATCACATAGTAGTAGGGATATAAACTGCATTGACATACACCAGCCTGCCTGTTAAACACTCCAAGCCTCTTTAAATGGACAGCTCTAGCAGAGGGCCCAATCTGGAACAAATATGAAGCTATGAGGACAGAAGATAAAACATCTCCTGCCTTAGCAGGTCGGAGAGGCCTCAGGACTAGGAAAACATCTCCTCAGTCTTTCCCACAGTAGCTTGACATAGTTGCATGCAACTACAACATTTTAAAACAATTAAAAATCACTTCAAATAATAAGCATGTATTTTCTGTAAAACACCATTGTTTTCTCTACTGTGCAGATTTCTTAGAGCTCTTAGAGGAAGGGGAAAAAAAGGCTAAGAACACTAAAAATACAGACATTTCCATTTTCTGTCTCCTAGGTTTACAAAATAACCAACAGGAACTAATATCTAAAGAGTAGGTAAGTTTCAACATCTGATGACTAGATTTAAAGATTTGATAGTTTTTTATGGGGTATTTTTTTGCAAAGGTGAAATAGAAGAAAGCAGAGTTAACATCCTGGCTTAGACACTTCTAGTCCCTTCTCACTGTGAATTAGATGAGCCTACAGGAAGGCAGGCAGCAGAAAGGGCTGGTTCAGAAATATCCTTCATCGGCTACACTGGGAAAAGTTGTCTGAATTTCAGAAGATTTTTTCCCCAATCCCTGCAGCACCAGGTAACTCTCTAATCTCAAATAATCAAAATAAAACATCCAAGGAATGAGAGGACAAGCAGTTTGTGGGTAATGACATTTGGACTGTATTTCTAAGATTGATCAGATTACTGAAGCATAAATTCATAGAGCATTCAAACTGAGATGGATGAAAAATTAGTTTGCATATTTCACATTACCAATGTGTATGAAATACTGAGGAGGCAAATCTGATCTTATTACAAAGTGTCAGTGTTCCCTGTAGATGAAAAGTCCTAGTTAGCTTGCTCACATGCTGCAGGATGTCAATCTTCAGGTCCTGCAAGTTAGCTCTGTCACTGAAAATGTGACCAGTTGTCAGTGATGTCAATCTCAGAATATATATCGCTGTTAGCATCTTTTATCTCCCCAAGAGGTGCCAAACACCCACAGGTCCTCTAGAAGTCACGTCATTAAACTCTGTGTGCAGAATGTTTCAGAGTCAGGGCTTTCACCTATTGATTATCAACTGATGTGTTTAATCTTTGGCCTACAGAAAATGAGGAATGAAAGCATTTGTACCATATTTGCTTCTAATAAAGAAATGATCCCCAGTAATGTATTACACCACCTTGACTATTACCAAAGGATATAAAACGCAGCCTTCACCTGAATGAACGGAAATGAAATTCGTTCACCTGCCAATTGACTGTCTCAGGAGACAGACCCAGTTCCAACTCTGTGCAAGCAGCAGATTCCTCTAGCAAATCAGTTTACTTTTTAAAAACAAAGCAAGATACACATGGGGGAAAAAAAAGCCACGAATATTTATCTTGTTTCTTTTTGTCATATCCCAGAAACAGTCATTGCTATGTTTCTGTTACTTCAGAAATATGCTTTTATAGTGGGAAGTGATGGTCAACACTGTAAGAGATACCAGGTACGGGCGTTTTTGCTGATTACTACTTGGTATTGCCTTTCTTCCCGGAGAAGAAAGCATCTCAGTCACTCAAGAGTAGGTTCACACAGTCTAACTAGAACTAGCTCTAAGCCAGTTTTAGTTCTAGAACTAGAACTAGCTCTAAGCCAGTTTTAGTTCTAAAACTAGAACTAGCTCTAACTCAGTTTTAGTTCTAGAACTAGAACTAGTTCTAACTCAGTTTTAGTTCTAGAACTAGAACTAGTTCTAAGTCTAGAACTAAGGGGGAAAAAAAAGTTACATTCCCTGGCTAACACCATCGTTAGGTGGCACCGGCTGCTCCGTATGGAAGCACCACAGCGCTTCCCTTCATCATTCCGGTGCTGCTGATGGGGCCAGGGTGGCCTGGACACCCCGGCGGGCCGGCGGCGCCGCTCATGACCCCCGTATCACCAAACTCTCGGAGCGAGGAAGGGAGGAGCGGCGCGGAAGAGGGCGGTTTGATTCCCACCCGCTGCCTTCCCGGCACAGGAAGCGCCGGGCGCTTATCTGCAGGCCCCGGGCTGAAATCATGCTGGAAAGCTGCCAGTGCCTGATTAAAGGGCTTGGCTCTACAAGATGTTACCATTTCTAGCTCCATTTCTGCAAGTTTTGCATCTGTGCTACTTCCAACATCCACCACAACCCTATGGAAAAAAACCCCTATGAACCCATAACCTATAGGTTACTCTGTGCTGAACTACCTGCCTTGAATTTGCCTTTTTCCATAGAAAAGTTGAGCCAAGTTTGCCCAAGGAAAGAAAAAAAATTAAGTCTTGCCCCTACTCCCCCATTCACCACTTGCAAATCACTTACAAATGATGCCTACCAGCATGATTCAATACACAGAAATACTTAAAAACTAATAGTTTCCTCAAAAAAAAGTGTACAGGTTCAGCTGAATGAAGCTTTTGTCCTGAATTTCCTTTATAGCTCTCATCACAGATGGTTTCCAGAAATATGTTTTCCAGCCATATGCTTGCCTAAACTTTCTCCAAAAACTTTTTCTGTAAACACAGTAAACTCACAGCAGGAGCTGTTGTCTTTTATGCTACCTGCTTTTTATTCTTAAAATCAGTAATTAAACTTTTACCTAGAAGGCACCATTTCCTTTAAGATGGGGGGAGAGGAGAGCTAAGCCTCACCTGGTAGCGAGGACACACTCACGAGGGAAGTGAACTGCAAAAACCCACCATTTCCTGCACAGAGAAGGAGGCCTGATTTCCCTAGATTTATTGCTTTTCTAAATGACTCAGACTTTCAAGATACAAAGCAAAAATCTGCAGACTTACCACGATATATTTATACACCCCAGAAAACTCCGTCTTACTCCATCAATGGCACTCAGGCTCATGTAGCCAGATAAAAAGGTTTCTCCTAAATAATACACCTTGGCAGGCTATTCTGGCATATCCATCAAAATATTTCAGTTGGTTGAAAGGCAACTCAAGCATTTAATGTTTTAAGCTAATGTTATATGGGAACAATCGTCTATGATGCATGACCTTAAAATAAGGTAGACTTCGCTAACAAGTTTTTCTTGGATGAGGTCCTCATGATTTTCAGCAAGCAGCACCCAAAGTCACAAAACCTACCCCTTCTTAAATGGAGGAAGAGATGTCTGTCCATGTAGTTGATTAATCCCCCCTGTTAATTGAAAACAGTCTTCTCAGCGTGTGGAAGAAAGTTATTATTAAGCACAGTGACTGATAAATATGAATAAATGCTCTTGACCATGACAGGCAAAGAGAAGATGTAGAATGGGTGGCATGCAAGAATTAAAAGCTTGCTTTAATTTCCAACCAAGGAAAAGAAACTTCTTTTAACCCTGGGTTATGCTAAAATAAATGTAATCTTATGACAGATATAAAAAGGAGGAGTGCAGGAAAAGCAGAGGAAAGTATTGAGATGGGAAGCAAAAAAAGAGAGCCAGCATATGATAGAAAGATGAACTTACATAACAAACTTGCTAGGGAGATAACTATTTTATTAATCTGAATCCTTAGTGACTGGATGATTGTTTATGAAAAAGTGTGTGTATTTGTCTCCAATGAAACATACTTTCCTAGAAAAGGAAGCATAAAAGTATGGAAGGAGTTTAGGTGACTTATCTTCCTCAGGCTGTTCCACTGTTGGAACATCAGAAGCCTTCATGAGGAAACCACTGATGATCAACCCTTAAGCCAAGTGGTCGATACTTTTAGAATCGAAAAGAATTGGAAAATGGACCATCAAGTGATTTCCTGACCACTGCCTTCCAATTTCTGTTTTGAAGGTGAACCTGTGACTTAAGTCTAACTACAAAATTCCTTGAATCCCCTTATAGGCAATACTAATATGCATGCAATTCACAGCACTTTAACTTTTTTCTTTTTACATCTACTAGAACCACAAAGGAATAATGTATTAAGACAACAAGACAAAACATTCAATAAAAAAATACCAAAGTGAAAGAAAAGTTCTAACATAAAACATGGTCAGAATAATTTTGAAGTCCTTGAAAGAATACATCACATGAAAAAAAAGTCATCTACTAAATTAAATAAATTGATTGTAAAAATTTACTACCCTACGCAGCACAGAATAATCCTCTCGGGAGGGAAGTTACAGAGTTACAATTTCAGTTTTTTAACCATGAGAGGCCTGTAAAGCACTTCATAAACTCTAGTACTAGAGAAGAAAACATAAAAGTTTCCTATAATCTAAATACCTCCAAGCAATACTCTAGAAAGGCCCCAACTGTATTGTTTTTTTTACTAAGTGTTCCTATTTTTTTCTATTTTCATTAAACCCAAAATAAAAGTGTAATTCTTCCCATGTACCTTTGTTCAATTCTCCTCACAGTGTTTGAAAACTCCTACATGTCAAGTATTAACTATCCTTCTCCTTTTAGTTGACTTTCAGGTCTTATATCCATTAGAAAAAAAAAGGCAAAATAAAACTTCCAGTAACTAATCAGATTCCACAAGCATCTTCCTAAATTTCCTGTCCAAACATTTTGAAAAGATATTTTTCGATATGAATTCTCATTCCTCTTAATCATAGAATTATGGTCAGGAATCAATTTCTAAGGCAGCTACAAAAGATCATCTAGATAAGTCCTCTGACTTAAGGGGGGGCAGTAATATCTAGATTATTCCAATTGGAGACTTGTCATATTATACTTTTAACAATTGCTTGTGAAGGATACTTCAAAATCTCTTCTCATAGAAAAGATCCAGTGGTTACTTTTTCTTACACTAAAAAATTTCCCTTAAACGTTCTTCACAAAAAAAAAAAATTAAAAATCAGACTATTTTCTTGATCCTTTCCAGCTATAAAGTAAAAACTGATCATCAGCCAATTAAAAATATATATAAAAGATGTTAAAAAATGCTAGCATATTCCCTTTCCCTTCATTCCTTCCATTCCTTCATCTTTTTTTTATCATCTGCCAGTTCTGGGAGAGCTGCTACCTCCACACTCAACACACAAGCATATCCAGGCATGCCCCAAAGGGAGATGAACAATTTATGATAGACCTGTTTTGTTCTTTTGAACATCAGAAAATATTTTGTTGGAATATATTTTTAAAAATATTAAATATATTTTCTTAAAACTTCACAACAGGAAGGATTAACAGCAGCAGTGGGCTAACATGAGGAATTTCTTCATTTTTACTTTCCGATCCTTTGTCTTCTGTCCCATAATTAGCCCTCAGCACAGCTCTCTCTGTCCATCTAGACCTCTTCCACTTGAGTTCAGCAGTTCCTTCTCATCTGGCATCCCTCAAAATGCCCTGCATGACTTTATACAGAACAGCTGGCCCTACAAGATGATCCTTAATTTTAATTGCATGAAATAACCATCTGTGCTGGGAGGTGTATTTTATTCAACTTTCTTGCAAAAATCTCACTATTCTTTTTCAACTGCAACTTCTTTGTTGTCCTTATTTTGGGTATTAAGTGGTGTTTCTCTTTTTTGACCTTATGTACCAGAGCTCTATATGAAGTGATGTGATTAAAGTCTGAGATGGGGAATGAAGAAAACTACTGTTTATAAAATATTCTTCTTAGCCTTTTTTTTTCCCCTTTCTATATTAAGTTTTCTTTCTTTCCTTGCTTCCACAATAATAAATCTCAAGACAGGATCACAGTGTCATTGATGCCAGTAAGTTTCCACAATAAAGGAAAGAAGGAACATAAAACTGTCACAAGCCTGTGGAAGAGACTGGCCTGAGAAGGAAAATAATTATAATTGCCACCCTCGCTTTGTGTTATAAGGTCATTTTGAAATGCATACATTTAACCACATTTAATTACAAATTATTTGTTAACATTGTATTCTACATTTTGCATTCAAGAAGTAATAGCTGAAAGTGATAAGGTAACTACAGATTTTCTGTACTACACAAATTAACACAGACACGCATGAAAGAACAACTACAAGAGAAAGGAATGGCGCATAAACTACTTCTGTGCACTGCATTTATATTAGTGAGTACATTAAAAGCATCTATTATTTCCCAGTACTTTTGTTAGGACTAAGCTATTAGCACTGAAATGAGGAAATGAAGTTTATTTTGGATGCAAATAAGTAATGTGTTTTTGCATTTTCACACTAAGAAACATACTTCTGACATGATTATTCCATGTATTACACTTGCTTATGGGGGTAATATATTTGCACCTTTATGCCTGAGCTCTCAATATCTCTAAAGACAACTATTACATGAACTGGAAGAGTTCAAATGCATCAAGAGTTATGAGTATAAAGGTCTCAAAAATAACATGGTCTCCAGACTTTTGTACCTATAATCATTGCCTAAAATGACACAGTTGAGGAAAATTGTTTATTTAGCTGCTATAACATTTGAATAACAAATCAATATTCTAGGCCCAATTCTGAAAGAACAAGTCAATCCGCATTTGAACTTTGCTTAAGTTCTATACTCCTAAATTCCTAGGGATATGAGGTCCTTGTGTAAAGCAAACACAGTTCTAAACTGAAGTCACAACTCACATGCAAGACATTGGCAAAAGATCTGATATAGGCACCAAATATCATCTACTGATTTGAGTTAGAAGTTACGTGATAACTCATCATCTTTTAAATCTTATTATGTCAGTTCAGGTTTTCCTTTATCCTCTGTGGCCACAATGTTTTTAAATTTCAATTCAGTAGGAACTCTGTACTAGGAGATAAGATTCTTTCCACAAACAAATTCAGTATCTTTAGGCACAAATGAGAGGTTACATGTAACAGTGTAAATTACACCCACTTAGATTTACTTTAATTTCCTTACATCTACCTTACCCACCTCGCTGTGAGGTGGCCAAGAGTACTAAGTGGTTGTAACACAGGACATTCACATGTGAATCACGTTACCTGCAGACTAAAGGACTGATTTAAGTTACTTCTTTCACTGTTTGTTCTCCTCCTCTTCCTTAATTAGCTTCCTAATTGCTCACTTGTCAAAACCAGCCTGGTAACAGAATATATCTTTACCAGCTGTAACAGGAGCCTTTATTTCTACACATACAGACACCTGGATTAGATATCTTAATCTGTTTTAAATAGATTTCCTCCTGCGATTCGATTTAGTTGTCTAAAAACAGGCATTGAGTGCCACGAGAGGTGACCTTGGATATGTGACGCTCCACACGGTGCCACAAACCAACCACAGGACTTACTGCAGACCCAGGCCCTCCTGGAGCTGCACCAGGAGGCAAGTGGGACAGGGCAGCTTGTCTTCATTGATACTAGGCACGTGCAGGCAACCGAATCCTGGCCCAAGTCACTGTCAACACGTATAAAACCAGGGAAGCTGCAGCTAAATGGCAAGAGACATTTGTTAAGAGCTACCAACAGCCACCTACTTAATATTCTTCTGTGTGTCACATAAGTTCACCCAGGCTTCCTTAACCAGGGCAGTTAGAGAGGCAGTTCTAAGTCTAATAAAGTGTAGTAGGGATTCCGCTAGTAATAGAGAACTAAGCGCGCATATATATATATATATATATTATTCCTTAATTTCATTCTTCCTGCAAATATATTTAGGTTTTTACAACAAGAAGAAAGGTTAATCTAAATCCTATTTCCATATAAAGTATTGGGGAAGAAATGTCTGAAGTCTATCTCAAAGCATCAACCAAAATCTTTGCTTTGTCTGGAAATGTTTTTATCAAATCATTTTACTTGGTTAAAAAGGCCTCTGGTTTAACATCTTCATTAGCTTAGCAATCCAGTCAAAATAATGTTCCATCATAACTAACAATATAACATTTATTTTTTCTTCCTAATGTTGATATGATATCAAGAAATAGCAAATGAACTTGTAAGCGAATGCTGGAACAGAGGCCTCAAGTCAAAAAGCAGCCAAAGAGCTGCAGGCAGCAATTAGAGGGCATAAAAATACTGCCTGCTAGAGGACAGTGCTCATCGTGTGTGATTGGGAAGTGCCAGGGAAGCCGATGGCCTCCCTAGGCCTCGCACACCAACTCCTGCCGCAGCTGACTCTCCTCACCCCACAGCGGGAGGCCATTAAACCACAGGGCAGCTCCCCACGTGTGGCAAGATCAGTTCAAGCTTATTAGCGCAGCTCTTGCTGGTGTTTAAACTGGGGTGACAGGCCTGGCGCCGAGGCAGCTGGGGAGCCTGTTTTCAGCCGGCTCCGCTTTCCGAGGGTAGCTCCGAGCTGAGCGGAGGTGACACCCTGAACTGCTAACTTCCAACATCACATCCAACTATTCAAAGGGAACATAAGCCGAAACCCTAAGCGACTCTGTCGCATTTCACAACAGTCAATGTTTGCTCCTTTCTCTTCATGGGTATCTGGGCAGAAAGGTGAGGCATCCTCCAAGCAGCCCTCCAAGACTGCAGTCACCTCAGAGAAAGGGCAGATGTAAACTTAAGTGCAACTACTACTTCATAAAAGCATTCCCATAAAATAAGAGCATTCCTATAAGAGCATTCTTATTTTAAGAGCATTCTTATTTTATAATAATAAATATATTATAATTTATAATAATTATTATAAGAGCATTCTTATTTTAAGAGGTAACAATTATCCCCTTTCATACAAGCCCCAAGTTTTGGAGTGGAGGGAAAACAGCAAGGGGGGCATTTCCCTAGGCCAGCTTTACCTTCTGGGCACTAATCCATGGCTGCAGTCCAATTAGTAGTGAATAATAAAATTATTATTCTACTACTAGATGCAACTGCTACAATATACCAGTCTTTTTGTTGATATAAAGTTGCATATGCGGAGCATATTTCCCACTATCTGACATTACTAATGAACTCTCATGTTGCCATTTAATAAGCTAGAGCGACACCATGAAAGGTATTTTAGTTCTATTAACCTGATTAAGATAGAGTTTGACCTGGCAGCCTGCTAAGCTCCCAAAACTTCTAGAGGAAATTGAAATCCTTCGATACTTGGCAGGACTGGCCTGCAAAGATAACTGGCCTGCCATTGATTCAAACTAGCGAGCACTAACCTT
Organism: Rhynchotus rufescens; assembly: GCA_032273925.1. NCBI lineage: Eukaryota > Metazoa > Chordata > Aves > Tinamiformes > Tinamidae > Rhynchotus > Rhynchotus rufescens. The sequence continues at coordinate 14,971 of JAVCKT010047317.1, forward strand.
AAAACTAGACAGAGCCAAATTACCTGATGCAAAAACTAAGAGACTTTTAAAGGATGTGACAGCACGGAAAAGATGCTGCTGTTAAATACAGCCTCATTAATTACCATTCCACTGAAAACACACAGTAAAAAGCTTTTTTTTTTTTTCCTCTCCTTATGCTGAATGACAATGAATGTGTGGTTATTAGCACTCAGCTAGTGGTGAAGAAATTATCATCCTTTCCCATGGGTCATGAGTCATTAGAGGAAAACTAACACATTATAAAAAAAACTGTTTTAATCAGTATATCTCATTATATTTAAATTAACCAATTAAAAAAAAAGGTAGAGAGTTTGTAAAATTCAAAAAGTTTTTGATAGTGTGAAAAAAACATAGAAGAACTCAACTCATGCTCCTAACTTATCAGTGGCCTAACTTACCTTCTGAGGAAGACTTGTACTTAAGCACTTCAGAAGAAAGGAGATTGTCATACGTCTAAATCCAATATGAAAATTGTTAATGCTTAACTCTTAACAATTCACACTATGTGGAAGTTGGCAATATTGTTTGTATAATATATGACATAAAGACATGAAATGTAACAAATGATAGATTTTAATATTGTCATTTTAGAGTGCTATATTTAATGCACACCGTCTTCTGAATCAACTATCTCTTAGGTTAAGAAATATCTTGGTCACATGAACAGTCTTCAACCTCAGTCATATTAACATCTCAAAGGAGCATAATTTGAAAACCATTATTTGTCATAGTTTAGCAACAAGGTACCCAAATTACAGAATTCATCATTTTAATTTTAATTCCCTTTTGGGGTCTCCGCTCAACTTGCATATAACCCTGCCAAGCCTATGCAATAAATAATTAGCAAACTTAGTAATAGATTCTCTTCACGTTCTCTTATTTAGCTCATCTAAAGCCACAGCATTGAAATGATATTTATATACTTTTGATTTCTATCATCTTATTGTAGGAGATGACAGGTTGCCTGCAGATAGGAAGTTTATCTACATAAAGCCCTTTGTGAAAATGCATATGAAGGGGAACATCAGTTACAAAGTGAATTAAAACATACTGCATCTGAGCACAACAGAATCGTGACTGAACAGCTCAGAATACACAGAGGAAAAAGCAGATCTGTCATCATGACAACTGCAGGTTTCAAAGAGGTTTCTTTTCATTTCATCCTATTACTTTAACCACCAGAAAATGAAAATGAAGGAAGAAATTCTCCAAATGGTGAATACTATAGAGCTGATGAAGTTTAAATGAAGCAAATCATGCCACACTGACCTCTAAAACGGACGCCTCCAGAAGAAAGCTGCCTTCTTTGCACTTACGGCACATCAATGTCCTGCATCACCTGATAAAAACACTTACATTTGGGTCTCAGAAGAGCCCACATGTGATTACACTGAGGGTGCTCTTTTCCAAGCATACCTAAGAGAGTTCATAACCACCACCTAGAATAAATTCTAGATAAAAATAACAAGAGATGCAAAAAATAAAGGAAAGCATATTAAGGTGAAGTAGGCAAGAAAATAATGCAGATGCATATTAAATGTTCAAAAGAAAAATAAGAAGCTATTTCCAAAAATGCAGAGCTGTAGCTATGAGAGCTCAGCGCTTAAAATTAGCCCTCTTTTCCTGCTACGCTTTTCAGCACCTTCCGTCTGTTTAAAGTCTTTCTAGTAAATCATTTTTCATTTTAATTCTGGGTTTTTCTTCTTAAATGCAAATGAAGCTGTGCAAATAGGTTTTCAACTGTTTAACGGGATCTCTCATATCTCTATTAGTTGCTTACTTCCAGTTCTTTATTCCTGGCTGTAACACTCTCTTTCAAGGACTTCTCTGCATTCAAAGGAACTGAAAGACAATTAACTTAAGGCACTTATCACATTTGTACAGGCTAGACACTCACCAGATTTCAGTGTGGAAATATTTTTGCTCTTTAGCAAAACAGAACCACGATCTTTGATTAAATAAAAAGAACAAGATTATAAAATACAGGAAAATTCTTCCCAGGAGATAAAAGCATGAGAAATTGGTTGAAATGGTGAATAGCTAAAGAATTTAGTGGAAATCCTGTTTTTCTCAGCTCTGTAATTCTGTGTCACAGTTTAAGTGTGAAT
>JAVCKT010047336.1:0-17094 GCA_032273925.1 Rhynchotus rufescens
GAAAGGAAAGGAAAGGAAAGGAAAGGAAAGGAAAGGAAAGGAAAGGAAAGGAAAGGAAAGGAAAGGAAAGGAAGAAGAAAGAAAGAAGAAGAAAGAGAGAGAAAGAGAAAGAGAGAGAGAAAAAGAAAGAGAAAGAGAGAGAGAAAGAAAGAGAAAGAGAGAAAGAGAGAGAGAGAGAAAGGGAAAGAGAGAAAGAGAGGAAGAGAGAAAGAGAGAAAGGGAAAGAAAGAAAAAAAAGAGAGAAAAACCTCTGTTTATATTTCCTCTCATGCCACCCAGATTCCTGATGGCCGTGGAGGGCTCGTGGCCGAGTCAAGCACCGGCGCGGAGCTCCGCTCTGTAAATATTTTAGGAAGCATCTTTTGAGACTCATAAATCTTAGCGTGTGCTTGGTGTGTGGGGGGAGGCGAGTGCTCCAGAAAGCGAAGAGCCCTGTGCAGCTGCGAGCCCGCTGCCAGCCTGCTCGGAAAAAAAAAAAAGGGATAAACTGAAATTTTCACGACCAAATTGGACCAGGCCACTTGGAAAATCTGAGTCGTGCAAGAGTCTTCAAAAAAAAAAAAAAAAAAGAAAAGAAAAAAAGAGAGGAGGAAAACAAAGCTTGGGGTAGCAGTTCACAACGGGGATGCTGAACCTGGGATGGGTTGTGGGACTGGTTTCCTGGGACGTCCCCAAAGCTGGATGGTCCCGATTGTCCCTTGGACCGCAGGGGAAAGAAACCCATCGTGCTGCTGGGAGAAGCCTGGGTCCTTTTCTCTCCTCCAACCTTCTTGTTTCCAGAGCAAAACTTGGATTACTTTGGTTCCTTGCACTGCCCTCCCTGGGCACATTCCCATCACGAGTTCACCTTCATCTCACACTTCCCCAAATCCTCTGTAGCTTTGCTCAACATCTTTACTCCAAATCCTACTTATTTCTGTCCCACTATCTCTGGCCTGGATGGTGCCCCCATAATTTGAAGCTCGGGAAGAACATCGGCTGTGTTGCTCCGCTTCCCATCTATGGATGCCAAGCTCTGCCGAGTATCTCCACTGAGTCCACACCAGAGCCGTGCAGAGCCTGAAAAAATGCTGCACATCCCAGCAGCAAGACCCTTAAAAGTCAGTTTACCACCCATTTGGCATCCCCAAAATCCCTTGGGAAGAGCCTGCTGGACTGTTTCTTTCTATTCTCAACCTAATTTCAACCTGCTCTGCTGTTCTGCCTTCTCCCATAAGCAGCTGCTTGGAAAATGGGCCAAAAAGAGAGACTTATTTTTACAGAATGAAAGGCTAAATTGCAAGCCATGCTTGGGAGGAGGGCAACCGCCTGGCCAAGGTGCTTTAGGATCATCTGCTCAGCTTCAGAAAGCAGGTGATGGAGCAGAGGGCTAAGGAAGAGCTCTCGTGCAAGCCTGGGAAAGCTGCTGTCCTCCTCCAGGGAGCACCCAACACGCTTCATGCTTCTGATATTTGAGATGGTTGGGGTTAAATTAAAAAGAAACTTGGGGTTCAGTGGCAAGAGGGTGTCAGCATCACCCCTGCCCTGCTTGGGGACTGCACTCCCACCACTCGGGCTCGGAGTCCCTGCCAGGTCTGCCAAGTCCCCATACACCCTGCAACCTCCAGTATGCGAAGAAAAGGCTGCCCCTCCAACCCGCCTTGCAAATCCCAAGCAATGACAAACCAAGTTAAAATCCAACTAATGGGCTGCAGTGCCTCAAAGAAGGAATAGCTGGTGGCGAAAATATGGCAAAGAAATAGCCGAGATCCAGCCAAGGGCATTTTGGGGAGGACTCTGCTGGAGAGTAGCCCACCTGTCTGCTGGGGAGGAGGAAAATAAGACCAAAAAAAAAAAAAAAGAGAGAAGGCAAGTAGCCGAGCTATTCCCATTAATATTTCCTCTCTGGCAGATTTCGCACCAGTTTGGAGACGTGGAGGGGTTTTTGTGGGTTTTCTGGCATAGCAGGAGGAGCACTCCTGGCTGTAGCAAGGCTGGAAAAGAGGAGAGCGAGTTCATGCACTGCGGGCTGGAGCCAGCCCTTTGAAAGTGTTCATAACAGACAGAATCAATAGATGGCCATTGGGGGTAGGAAAAAGACTTTTCTGGGCTAAATTTTGCCAGAAATTTTGTGTCAGATACCCATCCGTGGGGGATGATGGAGCTGGGAAGCCTGCAGCTCGCTTGGGTGCTCATGGATGGTTAGAGTCCCACTGTGGGGCCACTAGCTCCATTTTGCAGGAATGCTCCTCAATTCCGCTCTGGAGAAAACCCTCCCTCACCCTGGGACTTTGCTGTGGCATTTCTGTACAGGGGGAAGCTTTTCAAGTTTGTAAAAACATGTCTTTCCACTTAAAAAAATAAATAAATAAAGCACGGCTGCCTTTCGAACAGACTCATCCCCGTGCCTCGACCGCGCCGCTTTCCGTGCTTTGGGCTGACCTCAAATGCAAATTTCCAAATTCAATTTCTCCGTGTTTCCGCAGCAAACTCCTGGCATTCGTTTCAAATACAGCCCCCCACTCTTCTCCGCTGCGACGCAGACCTCCGGCGCTGCCGGTGCCTCCAGGGTCGGCACAGAGCGGGCAGCCAAAGAGCCGTCTGCAGCCTCCATGCCTCCTCCCTGCCTTGCACTGAGACTTTCTTGGCCATTTTTTGCAACTCAAGGGTTTCCTAAATCATGAGGTTGGGGTAGGGAGATTTGAGGGAGAATTTGAGATCTTCTTCCTCGCTTCAGGATTTTTTTTGCTTGAGTTTTTGCAATTTTTTTGCATTGGGGCTGTGCAAAGCTTTGGTGCAGAGTCGCATCATGGGACAAGTGTCCCCGCTGCCCCGTCTGTCTGGCAAGCTGGTCCATGCCAGGGAAGCCTCCGTCGGAGCCTCCCCTCCACCTGCTTTTTCATTCTGAGAATTTTAGTTTGTCACTGGCGGAGAAGCTGTGGGACATCAGCCCCTCGTGGCTGTGGATATTGCTAATTAAACCTTTCTAATTCCATTGCAGCACAGTGATTTGTCTCTCCATTTACTTTTTCTGGGTGATTCCATTCCTTTGGGAATTGCAGCATGCCAGGGCACATTTCCCTCCAGAGGCTGTGCTTGCTCTGGGGAATATCCCGGCTGTCCCATGGTGGGTGCCACCGTTTTTGGCCAGTTTTCCTAGCTGTGGATGCTAGGGATGGGGACCTGTCCGCATCCATCCCTGCTACGGATGAGGACCTAGAGGTTTTCAGAGCTGCCCTGGTCTTTCCAGTCAAGCCAGCGGCCACTGTGCTGTAGCACCTGGGTATCCGTACACTTGGCCTGGGAAACAGTGGAAATGGGGCATGCAAGAGCAAAATAAGAAAGGAAAAAAACAATCAGTCGATGAAGAATGGAAAGTGTCAGGCCACAAGCCAAAGGGATGAGAAGGTAAAGGGCACCAAGGGCCCTGGGGATGGGGATGGGGAGCACCACGAGAGCAGGTCTTGGTGGAGATGCAAAGCTCATGTTCCTGAGCCTTTGCTTCCCAAGTGAGCACACAGTTGGTCAAAGAAAAGAGATGCAAGGCAGGAACCGAACCATCTGTTTATTAGGCTATCTCATGCTCAAGGAAACCACCAAAAAATAACATTGCCAAAAGCAAACGAAAGGAAAATGAAACACAGCAAAGGCAGCGTCTCACCGCAAACCAGAGTCCAGGACCAGCCCCGACCTTGGCAGAGTCGGCGACACGAACCCAACGGGGCAGGCTACACGAACCATGTGGACAGGTCAGCCACCACCTGGTACCTGGCCTCCTTCTGCAGGAAATGACAGGCCCGGCAGAGGTGGATGGCCCAGCCGGACGTGACCACAGGCTTCAGCCATTGTCGCCACTCAAAGTAGCGCTTGTATCTCTCCGAGTCCTCGCTCAGCTCCTGCAGGTACCGTGCCAGGTCCCGGGCACTGGCAAAGTCGTCAACGTGGATGAAGGCATCAGGGGGCAGAAAGCGCTCGTAGTTGCTCCGTGGTGGCCCCAGGACAACAGGGACGGTGCCAGCAGTCAAGGCGTTCCTCCAGACTTTCTCAGTGATGTAGTCTTCGTGCTGTGAGTTCTCAAAGGCCAAGTAGAACTTGTACTGGGCCAAGGTGGACAAGAGCTGGTCTGATGGCAGGGGCTGGTGGTTCCGCCCATAAACGTCCACGGCGATGTGCTCCTTCAGCTGCTGGTAGTACTTCACGCGGTACAACTGTGTCTGCCAGTTGCTGACCACCCAGGCCACCAGCTTGGACTTGGGAGGAATGCTGAAGGGCTGGGGTTGCTCGAGGATCTGAAGCTCCCCATAGGGGCTGAAGATATCCGAGTCCCTCCGGTAGGACATGGTGAGGTTGAAGAGGTTGTCCATGGCGCGCAGGTTGGGTGAATTAGTGGGCGACTCCAGGTTGAACCAGATCCAGCGCTGCGCTGGCGCCCGCATGCCCAGGGGCAGCTGCTTGGGCCTGGCACTGACATCCTTGTGGTGCATGATGACGGCGTCGGCCTCCGTGTACCAGCTGTGGTCGGTGGTGAAGTGGCAGTTGGGGATTCCATAGATGACCGAGCAGTTCCGCGGCTTGAAGTGCTGCCCAAAGGGCCAGTTCCAGAGCACGACCAGCAGCGAGGCCTGTGCCTGCCCCAGCACCGCTCTGCTGCCGTTGTGCCACGGCCTGGTGCGGCATGGCGCTGGCCTCAGCCCGGGCCCCAGGCGCCAAGCATAGGCCAGGAGGCAGAAGGCTACGGTGAGGCCGGCGAGCAGCCCCGCGAGGCCGCGCTGGCCGCAGGCCGGGGCCGTGCCCGGCGCGGGCTCCATGTGGGAGGCTGGTGGGACGCACTGCGTGGCGGCGGCCTCCAGCGCTGTCCCACCCCCAGCACGTCCCCGCCCCTAGTCGCTGCCCCTGCCTGTGCCCGACATCTTCACCGCCTATGTGTTAGAGTGGCAAAGATGATGAAGGGAAGGGAACATCTCCCATGTGAGGGGAGACTGAGTGAGCTGGGCCTGTTCAGCCTGGAGAAGAGAAGGCTGAGAGGGGATCTGATCAACATGGATAAGTTCATGAAGCGGGAATGTGGGGAGGAAGGGGCCAAGCTCTTCTCAGTGGTGGCCAGTGACAGGACAAGGGGCAATGGGTGTAATTTGAACCCCAGGCAGCTCCATCTCCAGGTGAGGAGGAACCTCTGCACTGTGAGGGTGCCCGAGCCCTGGACAGGCTGCCCAGGGAGGCTGGGGAGGCTCCTGCTCTGGAGGTCTCCAAACCCACCTGGATGCCGCCCTGTGCCCCGTGCTCTGGGTGTCCCTGCTGGAGCGGGAAGGTTGGACTAGATGATCCCTAGAGGTCCCTTCCAACCTTGGACATTCTGGGATTCTGTGATGCTGTGATTCTGTATATATTTATATACCCTGGGCCATGTCACAGTGCAGGGTTGCAGTTTGATGGGGGATGGAAACGAGGTAAGAGATGAATCCCCCTGTGTTCCAGCTGATTTCCCATTGTTAGAGGGACTGGAGGCGGCTGGACTCAGCTCTTAAGAAGAACACCAAATACTGTGGTAACCATAGACCCAACTCTGGCAGTACCAGATTAATAATCTGTCAACCGTAGGTCTGATTGCCTTCAAAACAAGTAGTCGCGTTCACACATAGTATGATCCGCTATAGGCCTGACTCTGGCAGTATCGTGTCCACAAAGAGCTTGTTGTCTGTTCGTCTAGTCACCCTAAAAAATTGAGTTCAGAAAAGCACAATTTATTCAAATGTAACATTTAAAGAACAGGTTCTGGATGTCTGTATAGGAAATTCTCTTCTACAGTGTGGGGTTCTCAGCTAGTGCCTAGTGTACAAATGCGCAATCATCACTCACCCCAGAAGATGGTAGAGGGCTCTCAATTTCAAGGAGTCTCCTCAGGTGGTGTTCAGACCAGAGGGGAGGAAATCAGCCTGTCGACTGATCCAGAAGTTACGATGGAGTCTTTCCTCTCTCCTCTTCCTTCATTCCTCCTTCCTTCCTTCTTTCTTCCTTCCTCCCTTTCCTTCTTCCTTTTCTACTTACTACCCTCCTTAGTTCACCTTTTATATATTTTCTTTTACATTTAGGTGGAGCGTGAGTGACTCTAGTCATACATACTTTCGTTATTGATTGGTTTAAAATATCTCCCAGGTTAACTGAAAATATAGAGCATGTTCAGTGAGTTGGGGTTGTTCCTTGGAAGTAACTTCTGGGGTCATATATTGGTATTATAATGAGATTAGAATAAGGAGAAGTTTGAGCAAAGTCCATTGGAAGGGACTCATCTGCCACCATTGTTGGCTCAGCACCAGGCATCGTATCACAGAATCACAGAATGTCCAAGGTTGGAAGGCACCTCTAGAGATCATCTAGTCCAACCTTCCTGCTCAAGCAGGGACACCTAGAGCATGTGGCACAGGGCGGCAATCAGGTGGTTTTGAAGACCTCCAGAGAAGGAGACTCCACAACCACTCTGGGCAGCCTATCATACTGTGTGGCTTACCAAGCTGCATGGTAAGACCAGGCTGCCACCTCTACAGGGAGTATAACAGAGTTTGGCTGCAGTGTCTTCATTCCACTCCACTCTTCCATTACTCTCATCAGTGTGTGCTAGGAGGGCAGACTGTGTTGTCCCAGGAATCATGGAGAAGTGGATTCCATACATACCAACCATCCTGGGAGAGATAACTGTCTCTTACCTCAAGCAAGCCTCAGTAATGCCATAACTTCTCTTAGGCCCTGTTTTTTTCTCCAGTTTCCCCTTTCTCAAGCAATTCTATCACACAGGCTGCCACGGTGTAACGCTCCAGAAATGCTTATTCCTGGAGACTCCCTCCATGTCGCCACTGGGAAACTGCCGCTTGGGGTGGCCTGCTCCAGTGCTGGAGCCCTTGCAGCACCTTTGCCGTTGCTTTTCCCAAGAGAAACTGTCCCCAGAGCTGCAGAAAATCATTTCACCCCAATTTACACCCACAGCAGGTCAAGCTGTCTTGCCCAGAGCCACTATGAGCACTCCCACAGCCAGAGAAAGGGATTAAAGCCTTAACTGTCCTTCTGCTCTGCACAGGAGCACTCAGACCGCAGCAGCATCATTAGCTAGTGCGTTGAAGGCAACAATTAAGGGATGAAAGGCACACGGTCCCAGCAAAGCCCAGGGAGGGATGGAGACAATTATTCTACAAAAGAAAAAAGCGGTCATGCCCCGCTAGTGTGATTCTCAATGGAGAATAGGCCGGGGAAGGTGGGCCATGACAGACCACCTGGATTCCCAACAGTCCCTCCAAGGATCCTTGAGAAACAGGGCACCCTCTGGAAGATGATGACTAGGGAAGTGAGGGGAAGAAGCAGCATTTGGACTTCTCGGGGAAGGATCTGGCCCTCGGCTTGTGCTAACCAACATATTCAAGCCACGTGCAATGCAGAGCAGGCAATAAGAAAGACGGTCATGGAGACCGTGGATGAGAAGGGACTCACAGCTGTGAAGAAGGTCTTGCAGGGGGGCCTTCTGCTACTGTGTGACTGCGGGGGGAAACGTCGAGGGAGTTCATTGCCGATATTTGTTAATGATAGTGACAGAGAAAGAATTCCCATATCTCCATTTATTACTGGACTTTGAGCTGTTTTACAGCATGGAAACAGCTCAGGGTTAAGGTAAATCTATGAAAAACTCAACTCAAGGTTCTGTAGTATCTGCTGGAAAAAAAAAAAAATACCCAAAAGATGAATATCCAGAGCTGCAGGAAGGGAGCCCAGCAAGGCACCACTGCCTCCCAATTCCCATGGGCTCCCAACTCCCAGCGCAAGGGAATGGGAGCTGTGGAAAGGCTGCATGGGGAAAATACCTCAGTGCCATGGGGCTCCTCAACCTGGACAAGAAATAGGAAGGCAGGAGAAAGTAGAATAAAGACCAATTCTTCAGCATAGTTTTGCAACAGCAAGGCCTAAAAGGCATCCCCTGAAGTGAGAAGTCGAGAGATTCAGATGCTGCTAGGATGCCTTGCCGCAGGGTGCTGCACGCAATAAAACTTTACAGTGCTGTAAGGAACAGCTGGGCAAATGGAAGACGAAAGGTCTGCAAAGGGCAATTAATCTGCAGTCAGTACTTGCGGGATCAGTAAGGGGGGGAAAAGCTGAGGGAAAGTCAACATAGTCGGCCAAGCCAGCTGTTTCCAACACAAGACTCTCTCCGTCTTCACTCCTCGTCCTCTTGCCATTGACTGCTCTCACACTTCCCTGGAGCCAGTCATGTCTCACTATTGAAGCTTAGCACCAGTGCCCTGAAATGGTCAGAGGAGGTGAAAGTGGGGCAGGGAGGGGAAGAAGGAAGGGGTGGGACCGGTCCTTCCAGCAGCAGTAGGCTGCCTCATGGCCTAGGCAACCCTTCCAGCTGCAGCCTTGCAGAGTACAAAGTCCTCGAAGCAGGCTGATGATACATATTCTTAGTCCACTACCCCTCCCAGCCTTTTGTTTCTGCTGTCTAACATATGGAGCAATTCAGATTTGTTTCAAGATTAAAAAAACAAAAAGAGCATTTTGCTCTGAATTTCTGCAAAGTCCAGGCTATATAACTTGATCAACAACAGAAAAAAAAAATGCAATGTACTAACTCTGTCTAGTAGTCTATTAACTCGTAAGATAAACACCTAATTGCTTCCTTGTCCTTGTTGATTTCAGAGCTCCCATTGTCCCTCCATTTTCACAAAGTTCAATCATGCTGTGAAACTGCAGCCTACCCCAAGGACTACAAGATCAAAATGCACTCAAGAGCTGAGCAAACAGCAGTTACAGAAACCATTTAGACAGCTTGGTCACCACCTGGTACCTGGCCTCCGTCTGCAGGAAATGACAGGCTCTGCAGACGTGCGTTTCCCACCCGGACGTGACCACAGGCTTCAGCCGTTGGCGCCACTCAAAGTAGCGCTTGTATCTCTCCGAGTCCTCGCTCAGCTCCTGCAGGTACCGTGCCAGGTCCCGGGCACTGGCAAAGTCGTCAACGTGGATGAAGGCATCAGGGGGCAGAAAGCGCTCGTAGTTGCTCCGTGGTGGCCCCAGGACAACAGGGACGGTGCCAGCAGTCAAGGCGTTCCTCCAGACTTTCTCAGTGATGTAGTCTTCGTGCTGTGAGTTCTCAAAGGCCAAGTAGAACTTGTACTGGGCCAAGGTGGACAAGAGCTGGTCTGATGGCAGGGGCTGGTGGTTCCGCCCATAAACGTCCACGGCGATGTGCTCCTTCAGCTGCTGGTAGTACTTCACGCGGTACAACTGTGTCTGCCAGTTGCTGACCACCCAGGCCACCAGCTTGGACTTGGGAGGAATGCTGAAGGGCTGGGGTTGCTCAAGGATCTGCAGCTCTCCATAGGGGATGAAGATATCCGAATCCTTCCGGTAGGTCATGGTGAAGTTGAAGAGGTTGTCCATGGCGCGCAGGTTGGGTGAGTTAGTGGGTGACTCCAGGCTGAACCAGATCCAGCGCTGGGAAGGGGTTCTAGTGGCCTTGCTCAGTTCCTTTGGATTTCTAAACACATCCCAGTGATGCACAATCACAGCATTTGCCTTGTGTAACCATGCGCGGTCGACGGTGAAGTGGCAGTTTGGTGTGCTGTAGAGCTCCGAACAGTCCCTGAAATTAAAGTGCTGCTGAAAGGGCCAGGTCCACAGCAGAATGGTTATTTCTTGCTTGCTCTTTGCCAAGGTGCTGTTATTTCCAGTGGGGGTTATTTGTGCGCAGGATTGGGAACTATTCTGCTTTGGCTCGGGAGTCCCATATTGACGAAAAGAAACAAAGAGACAGAAGCTGAGTATGAAGCTGAAGAGCATGAGAGTGAGGAGTTTCTTGCAGGAATTTTTCCCTTCCATCAGCTCGATAAGTGAACCTGCAAACACCACAAGGAGGGCAGTGAGGTGCACGCTGACTACACAAGGACATGGCTCGAGCTGTGCAGAGAGGCACAGACAGGGGTTCAAATGACACTGGAAAGAGATAAAGTACATTTGCCACCAGCCTCCCCCCAAGTCACCTCCTCAGGAGCTCTGTACACCAGGCACTTAGAACAAACACTCATGCACAGGGCACAGCAGCTTGTCCAAAGACCCCAGACTTTCCTCCCTCGTTACCCAACGTTTTTGAGAAAAGCCGCCATTCATTTCCCTATAGAAACGCTGCAAACAGCCAGTTCAGTGTTCCTAAGATCTAAGCAAACAGCAGGTGGATGTGATATGAAAAAACAGAGAGAAGCAATGCCCGCCTGCCCTCAGACGGGAGAACAGAAGTTTGCAGCGTCTTCTTGCTTCACCCAATGCCTTTGCCCCCAACCCCAAGCAAGATTCCTCTTCCAATAGCTACCGAGAAAGAACAGGCTGTTGCAACCCACCTCCAGATTTGGTCCTGATGAGAAAGTGCACCGTGGAGGGCAGGAGCGAAGGGGATGGCAAAAAAAAAAAGGAGGAAAAGTGGAGAAGGAAGGAACGCACAGCTATGGGAGGGATCAGCGGCGTGTTCAGGTGTCCTTCCGCGGCCTAAGCCATCTGTGCCAATCAGTTACCTCCATAAAACTGTCATCCAATAAGGAAGGCTGAGATGCAGGCAGTGCAGTTTCCTTTTTGACCGACTAAGTCAATTGAAAGGAGTCAACCTTGATGTTGCGCTTGTGGTTATTGAGAGGCCAGCTGCATACGTGCCGGTTGGTTCCATATGTCAGTCTCAGCCCATAGGGTTTCTTTGTGATGTTCTTCCTTCTCCACTCCACTTTGCTGTGTTCAGGATGGGAAAAACTGCCAGGGAACAAAGGTGTAGGCATGAGGTCCAAGAGCTCCCCATCTGGCTGGTGGAGTTAACAACACAGTGCCCTCCATCCAAGTCTCCTAGGTGCATTTTTAACACCTTGGGCTGTAATGCAGCGTCCATCTGGGGAATTCAGAGATCAATCTGCGTTTCAGAGTAGGTGAAAGCTTGAGTAAGCAGATAAGAGCTTGAGCTGGGTTGACTCCACCTTCGTCCAACACCCACAGGCCTTGCTTTGGAGTGTCTCCAGCCCAGGTGAATAGGCATTGTACATGTCTGTACGGTCTGTGGGCATTGTGAGATTGTTTGTTTGCTATGACCAGAGCGTATTGATCTTGCATTGAGCTTGTTGCACTTGGCTGGGACAAAAAATAAAGCTATTATGTGTTATTATCATGCTGGAATATATTTGACTGTACACACGTATTGCTGGTATGGAATTAACATTCCCAGAAGGAATCTCAGTGCAGCTTCAGGACATTTGGGTTTGGCAGGGGGGTTGCAAATGGGCAATAACAATGTGGAGAAATCTACATTTCCAGCTGTTCTGCCAGGAGACACGTGTTTCCTGGGACAAAACTGGAGGTCTCCTGAACGACCAGCTTAAATCCAGCTACCTCCGGCAGACTTGGTAGCACTCCAACACAGGTGAGAGTGAAAAATACACCAGGGCATGAGTGATGGGTGCCATAACTCATGGATTGCTTATCCAGAGTGACCCAGGCAACGCAAGGTCTCACCACTTCTCACCTCGGCTAGAGAAGAGGCATCAGACATTTAAGTGCTCTGCCTGGAAACTCCACACATGAAGTGCCGAGATGCCTTGGCCTTTCCTCACAACATAGGCTACATCTGCACCAGCAGATTAAGCAATTCTGGGACAGTAATTCATCTAGACTGTAGAAGAATTACGGGACTGTAATTTCCCTAGATGCTCAAACAGCTGGAGTAGTTGCTGGCCCTGCAATGCTGACGGTGTGCCAAACAAGACCCAAGCGTGGTATGGGAGTTACCACAGGCAAGGAACCACTCCCTACAGGTAGTTGGCATGTGGCCACCCCATTTTGGTGGCAAAGCAATTTCTAGCAATGTTGGTTAGGATCAGGGTCTGAGAACAGACTCCAATACTGGTCTCCTCCAAGGACAGGCTCAACGGTGAAGTCCAGGTATAGTTATGAAGTCTGGACACTACTTGGCTTTTTGCAATGAGGGGCACCAGCTCTGCAACCAGAGGCATAAATGAAACTCCCAGCATGTCCATGTGTTCCCAGCAAGAATAGCAAAGTAATCACTGGATGCAATTTTACTCCCAGCCTCTGGATGCAATTTTACTCAAACCTGCAGAAGAGAAAGATGATTTGGGGTTTCTCAGCATCATGGGCATCCCAGGAGTTGAATGACCCTGTAGAGCCAGATGAGAGACTTCTTTCAGGTGGACAATCCCAAGACTTTTGTACCCCTGAAAAACAGGGCCGCAAGAAACGCAAGTCTCACCAAGGAGTAATTAATGTCAATTTAAACATATAAGTAGTGCTGGAGAAGCCATGAAAAAAATGTCATGGAGCTGTGAATCGAGAACTGTTCCAAGAGGCACACATGACAAGGTGACAGATTGCTTACTCCAAAAACTGATGTGAGATTGTAACACGGGCAGAACAAAGAGGCCGTTTAGGTAATGGACTTGGCAGGTCCAAAGGCAGTTGACAAGAACATTTATTGCTGCAAGATGAATAGTCCCACTAATCCCTACATCTGAAGACAAATAATATTGTGTTTCTGAGCAGCTTCCTGGTTACTGCCTTTGCTGACCCAGCGAGCAAGCAGCTGCAGAGCTGGGGGTGCTCAGCACGCGCTTAGGTGAGCACAGGAAAATGCACGGGCTGAATTCCCCGTGCTGGAAAGCAAATGTGGCGCTCGCCCAGGACCGCTGGTAGCTGAATGCCTGAGCTCGTTTGCCTCCAGAGAGGTCACCAAGCAGAGTTAATCCACAAGTGATCCTTGATGGATTGGCAAGAGTGCTGGATTTGTCTGCGCTAGTAAATAAATGGGCCAGAGACTATTTTTCATCCCTGAGGCCAAGGGACCTGGCGTGGCTCCCATCTCTGCTGCTTCATCCCAGGTTACTGCAGCCGCATCCAGCCTGTCTCTGTTCCGGGCTAGCCCTGGACCTTGCCCAGACATTGTCTGAGGCGTGCTAGTTGGCATGGGCCAAAATTTTGCCAAGGAATGTACAGTATGGACGATAACGGGACAGTGTTTAGATCCATGCCTTGGCACAGTTTAGTTTCCTGTCACACACGCAGCCTCTGAGGATAAGCCCTCGCCCAAGGCTACAGCTAAGGTTGAATTCTTGGAGGGATTTCTCTAAACTCTTGCCCCAAGAACTGGTCCAAGCAGAGATTCCTGACAGGACAGGGCCTGAGTCTTGCAGCCTCATTAAGAATATGCCTTGGCTAGAGCAAGGTATTCAGGACCTCCTGTTTGTATTAAAATTGGTTGGAAACTGAACTCCATGAACCTCTACTCCCTTTGAAAAACTTCTACAGACTCTATAAGGGAATGCCGCTGCATTTCCCTGCTCCATCCAGCTTGGGGAAGACTTCAAAGCATAACTGCAGGGCAAAGGAGTGAACGGAATGGAGAATTCCTCTGGGAATACTCACGAGGGAGGCCTGTCCAGGGCACTGCTTGTTGCTGTACCCAGCCGCTACCTGCTCATCTCTTGCAGAATGTTTCATTGAGGTTTTTCTGAAGCATGTTCCAGGATGTTTCAGGAGCTGATCATCACCCAGGATGTTCCAGGAGCTGATCATCAACTGGTGCATCCCACTACGGTCCAGCTGGCTGTCCCAAACACGTAGCTGAGCCTTGGCCGCTAGGGTGGGTAGGTCCTGTCTAAACATCATGACTGCAAATGATCTCCTCTGTCACCCTGAGCCCTTTTGCCTGCACAGACCAAAGAGAAGCTTCATTGAATAAAGGCCCTGACCCTGCCAATTTTTCCAGTTTCCCAGTGTAAGTGAGGAGGCCTGGGGAGATGTGAGGAATCCAGTACCAAATTTACTGGAGGTCCAAGGTTGTTGAGCCTGTTGTTTGAGCCTTGCCATATAATTGCATAGCCTGGTTGCAATCCAGCAATGGGTTTTGGAGTCTCGAGGCTAGACAGAGCTCATGGCCACAGCCCGGTAACGGCACGTTGGAAGATGCAGACACTGGGAGAACATATTTAGCAAAGCCTGATCCGGAGCCTTTTCCTGTCAGCAGGACGACTGGGATGGAAGCATAAGGTTGGCTGGAAGCCCTAAACACCAGCAATCCTGCAGACCTCTCCTTGGCCATCTGCCTTTTTGGATGGGCCAAACCGCATTACCACCATCTCACCCCAGGCTGCCCCACATTCTAGCTGTATCTCTATTAAATCACCAGTTTGGTCTGTTCGCCACCACCATGGCTGTTCCTGGAGAGCAACCTGACCCTTTGGCATGGGTCCAGTTCTGCATGGGGAGACCAGCACGAGGCAGCCTCACCACTGTTGCTAATGGGCTCCAGCATCCAGGAGAGCCACAGGGAGTGGAGTAGGAGGGTTGGGAAATGTCTGTATTCCCAAGAATATGCTATTTCCTTTGGGAAGAAAATGAACCATTGCTGATCCACACCTCAGAGCAACACCAGCACTGACAGCTCCTTTCATTCGAGTTGTGCTCAAATGGGGCCAAGAGACACCGGCATCCTCCTGCGGTGGAAACAGCAGCGCTGGGACGCAGAGCTGTTGAGCGTCTCTGGGACTGGCTGAAGTCCAAATGCAGGGAGCTGAGGAAGGCTGAAAGCAGTGACCATAAAAAAGGAGGACCCAGCCCATGTGAAGGTCCTGTCCACCTAGAGCTAGTGTGGGCCCGACCCTTCCTCAGAGTTCTTGTTTGTTCACAGGAACGAGCTCTCCTTTGACCTGGTCCAGCTAGCAACTGAGCATCTCTAAGTCAGGCGAGAACAAAAGAACGAGTTTCCGTGGACAACTTAGGCCCATCTCCCTGATTTGTCCCAGCAGGCTCCAGCTCACACTGTGTTGTTTCCTCCTTCCTTGCTGACCCCTGCCTGTCTTGAGATCTCCTTGTGCCTTTCCTAGGTTAAGCACTAACATTTCCAAGCATTTAATAATCAGCCTGGGGTGGCATTTGAGTGAGATTTCAGCAGCTGTAAATAGTAACACCTCAGAAACCCATCTCAGGACAAATGATCCAAACCAGACAGACTCAAATACTTAAGTAGAACCAAGACTACAGAGGAACATAAAAAATAACCATGGTCGGTGATGAAGGGCCTGATTTTTTTGAGAGTAAACATTCCTAGCACACATGTAATCCAACTGCTGTCGAAAGGCAGCCTGTTGGTGGAGAAGCTGGATTTCTTCTGTCCCATGCACATACATTGCACACTAGGCTTAGAGGCAGGAGTAGAACTTCGCTTTTCTCCAATTTGCAGCACTGGATGGGGAGTCAATATTTCCCCCCACTTGCAAAGCCTTCTGGCCTGCATACAGATGTTCCTCATGGCTTTGCATGCTGGAGACAACCTCTGGGAAAATGGTTTCAGTCCAAGCAGCTTCCTGAGGTCTCCTGTTCCTTGTCCGTGCCCAGCTGAGCAGAGGAGACAACAGGACGCCCGGGAGCTGCAGGCTGAAAGCTGCCACAGATGGCTTGGAGAGAACTAACACATGGCCAAACAACCTTTCCAACAAGGTTTATGCTGTTTCCAACAAGACATTCCTGTTCCCATTCCCATTCCCAGTGCTACCTGAACTCCCAGCTGATGCCACATGAACATGGTCAGGAATGGAGCCTGCTCTGAAATTATCTTCACAGTGGGCTCTTTTGGTGAACGATCTTGTGAGTAAATCATGGGGGAGTTTGGGGTAACTCTTTGCAACACTGAGGTTAGCCATCCCACCACCTTCTTCCTTGACTGGGGCCTCGTTGTCTTTTTGACTGATTTCCTGAAGAAATGGCAGGTGGTAGAGGTCAGATGCTCTTCCTACAGGCTGCCACCCCTGTGCTTCCTATACTTGCCTTGCCCAAACGGTTGTCAACCTTTTCCATGGCATGTGAGAACTTCTGCGGGGCCCTCCTCACTGCTGCATCCTACCTTTCTTCTTCATTCTTGCCTTCTCTTTGTTATATTCAGCACAGAGGTGTTTTTCAAGGTGTTTTTCACTGGAGCAAAGGAGATGTGATGAGCCCTGTGTTCGAAGCTGTGCTCAACACCTGGGGAAAGCCCTGTGGAGGGGAAAGGAGATGTTTTGTGGGTGCCTACAGTTTGAAGCCAGGAAAAACGGGTCCCTTTTCTGGCTTGGTACAGCGGGGCATCACTGGCGCAGAGACCAATTATATATATGTATAAATAAAATGCATCCCTATAGCTCCCTTTAACTCAGGACACGCTACAACGCAGCTGCAATCCCTGACAGCAAACTGGAGCACGTCAAGGGTGTTTCAGAGGCAGCTCCAGCATGACCTGCGCTCCTGCTGCCGTGCCCGACCTCCACTTCAAAACAGAAGGTAGATAAGATGCTGCCTGCTAATGGCTTCCCATCTAAATATTAGGACCTTCCCTCTCAGCCAGTTTACTCTGAGCGATGACCCCCTGAACAGGGTCGCGGGGAATGGGAAACCGTGGGAGGTCTCCAGGTTTTATAAATGAGAGGGCATCCCTGTCATAACGTGGCCTATGAGGCACTGAGGAGCCACAGGCGCTGATTGATGGCCCCACACAGGTCTCTTGGGAGGGAACGGTGTCAGAGGGGCGTCGGGACGGGATTGCACGGGGATTTAGCAGTTCGGGTGCATTAAGAGGGATTTGTCAGTTGTTCACTGCATGTCTCCACCAAAAAGGTGGAGAATCTAAAGTCCTTTGGCACGGGAGCTGGAGGAAACATTGTGAACGGTTACAGTTGATGCAGTTGTGGTCCAGACTCAGCTCTGGGTGCCTCTTATGGGCTGAGGCATCAACAAAGTGTTGATGCAGTCGTGGCTGAGACCTGGGTCCAGTGCCCCAAAGGGAGGTGAGACACGGGCTGCCACCAGCCACCAAACTAGCAATGGTCCCCACGGGGGTGGTTCCTGGGGGCTCAGCCCCAGCCACGGACAGCGCAGGACTCGGGCTGAGAGGGGATCTGATTAACGTGTCTAAGTTCATGAAGGGGGAATGTGAGGAGGAAGGGGCCAAGCTCTTCTCAGTGGTGGCCAGTGACAGGACAAGGACCAGTGGGTGTAAGTTGAACCCCAGGCAGCTCCATCTCCAGGTGAGGAGGAACCTCTGCACTGTGAGGGTGCCCGAGC
>JAVCKT010047471.1:0-17086 GCA_032273925.1 Rhynchotus rufescens
GTTCTCTGGTTGGAATTGCTGAGTGCTTATTCCATCTCAATTATGTGAATATATGACTAATATTGGAGTCAAATACATATATAATATGTATTTGAGGAACTTCTGTATATTTAGCTGGTTTATTTAGAAATGTGCAGATTAAAGTACAGTTCTACTGAACAGTCAGATCTTAGAGGGGTTTGTATATATGTGACTACATATGTAAAGAAAAAAGATGAAGCTGTGCAGATTGTGCATAAATTCCTATTTCATGTGTTCCTGCAGTTGATCTATTCAGCATAGTGTAATGAGCTTTCTCTGTAATAGATCCTGTGTTGTAAAGCTAAAAACTTAATGAAAAGACTCTGCTTTGGAGTAATGAAATCACTTACATTATTGTATCCTGTCAGTCAGTCTCTGCCTGCCCCTGGTTTTGCATAATAGCTTTAGAGGGGGGATTAAGGAAGAAAGGAGAACTGGGTATAGGTGTGTTTCCTGTCCTTTTCTGCAAGTAATCTGCTCTCCTGCATGTAGTTTTACTCTGACAGACAAATCTCTCTGGCCAGGATGCTGTTGGACATAGTCTTGCCCTGGCTCTACTCTACTTTCCTCAAACCTCATCATAGCTCACTGGGCAAAGAGCTTTATTTTTATATTTTCCTTTTAAACTATAGGGAATAGTTTGTGTCTAATAAGAACTCCTTGTTTTCAAAGGCAGCCCATGTGCTCTTCAGAACCTCACTCCCTGCTTAGACATGAAGCAGGCAATGAAGCCATTAAAGCAGAGACATTGAGTGGAAGAAAGGAAGAGGGAAACATTCTGCCTGAGAACAAGGAAACTTCTGTGCAAAGAGCAGACATACTTGCTCCACTAGTAATCCCACATATACTGATGTAAAATATAACTTATTGAAGTGTTCCCTAAGTATTTCCCCATTCCCTAAACTGTGGGGGAAAGGGGTCATCTGTATGATTCAGCTAAGAGTACTGACATCTAACCTTGGCTGAGACAACAGGAAAAAGTTCTCTTAGTGTGTTGTCAAGATAAAATTAATCATCCTTCTTTGACCATCAAGCCTGCAGGAGCGAGACCAGGTGGTGGATTTTTATATAGTGTTATTTGTTTATATACAATGGTACATATTTAGTAGACTGAATAAGGCTCCCTAGTGCTTCTGTGTCTCATTCTACCTAAATACTTTTTGGTTGTTTTGGTGGACTTAGTGGAAAGAACCTTGCATAGATTTCACTTCTGATTTCCTAGGTATGATTCTACTTTTTCTGTCTGTCTCTGTGTATTTTATACACAATCTATATAACATGTTACCATTTAGGAAACTAACATTGTTCTTGTAATTTCTTCTTGCCTTGTAACAAGAATAGAAATAAACAACAACATATTTATGCAGGAAAAAGGCTTTAGCAGCAGTTGTGTGTATAAGAACAACCATTCTTAAAAATATTTTTGTCACACTCTGATACTTCTTCTAAGAAGCCCCCTGTTTCAACTGCATTTCATGAGTGGGACTGAAGGCATGTGTGGTGTTACTGTCAGGCAGGGAGTGCTTCTGTGCATGGTTTGGAAGCTCCAGGAGCTCCTCTCACTGTTGTACATCTCGCTGGAATTGTGAAGAACTTGGGAAGCTCTTGAGCTGAACATTAATAAGGAAACTTTCTAAGCAGAAATGTAGGTACAGTGAGAGTCTCACTGGATGAGCTGGATGATTTCTTATTTAAGAACATGCAAGTTTTAAAAAAAAGTTTTGGCTAGTTGAACAACAGCCTTTTCTCATGGTTCAAATTAGCCTAATAAGTGCTATGGTTTTTCAGAACATCTTTTTGTGTACCTAAGACAGGGCACGTCACACATTCCTTCTTCCCTCTGAAGGAACATGGTCTGATAGTTGGTAAGTCAATTTTAGAGCCCTACATGGACCATAAGGGGAGGAGGTAGAGAGAAATTCTAAGACTTGAACCACAAGCACAAGCTCTGTGTGGTGACTGAGTACATAATTCTCACTGCTGACTCATCATTGTTAGTCTAGAATATCGTGTTAAGTTAATGTGATGACACTAAGTCTGGCTTTGATGTAAGCAGCTGGAAAAGCTGTTTATAAGTAAACACACACCACCTGTGAATATGTACTTCTCCAATGGCAAATAAGATGAACAATAACAAACTGTCCCTACAGGAATTTTTCTTATAGATTTAAGAGAATTAATGATAGCTGAAATGTACTGCTCTTGGATGGGGGGGAGAGGGGGGAGATACAAATGTACCTCTTCGATTGACCAGCTAATTTCAGTCAAACCCAAGATTTTATTGCTCCTTCCTCTTTCTTGCTTCCTTTTCATGTAAGGGCTTCAAGTGTGTAAGGCTCTTGGACACAAAATTCACGTTGTGGACTGTCATGTTGCATCAACTCAGAAATTCTAAGCAACAGATTAATACTGACTAGCTGCCACCCATGTACCTGCTTAGAAGTGTGAAAATGAGGTTTGTGAGATGATTTAACTTCTTGTCTTTCTAAATGTTTTTGGTTGTCTTACAAAGACACCTTGCGCTGCTTTCTGCTATCCACACTTCCATAAATTGGAGGTGTCTTAGAGAGAATTCCTTAGGCTTTTATGAAATTAATGCATCTTCTTGTTTAGAGTTCTAATAAATACCTGAGGAAAACATTAGCTTTAAACAGTAGTCAAAGTTGGAGCTCAAGAAAGAGAGTGTCAGTGTGGCACATGGATGCAGGCATTTGCTTCTAGGGGCTGTTGCTGTTGGTTCAGGCTGTTAAGGCATAGCGATATTCTCCAAGCTAACAATCAGATGCTTGGTGAGCTTGTTGAGCCTTCTACAGGTGTTTCCTTGGGCTGAGGAGGAAGTTTCCTGTTTCTGCAATATCTCAACCATCTTTGTAGCAAGACTGTGATGCAAGAGCTCTTACTGCTGAATTTAGACTGGTTTCATAAGAAATAGTACTGTTGATCCTGCAGAAGGATGGTAGGCAGGGATTTCTTGGAAAGCTGAAAACTTGCTTTCTCAGAACATCCACAGCCTAGGCGAATGGAGCAAGGAATCTAGGTCTTTTAGCAGTATCTACCAGGGGATGGGGGAAAAGGCTTTTGAAATAGGCAACACCTTTTCTCGAACTTGCTGTCTGTTGTCTGTGTAGTTGGTCAAAAATGATAGCTATTCTGTTTGTACTTTCTGTATTCCAAGGGTTAGTGGAAACATCAGTGTAAAACAAGACTGATTAAATCAGGACACAACTATAAAAATGAAGGGCTTACATCAGTATGTTTTTGACATAGATTTGAGGTTTAGGAACTGTGACAGGGAGGTTCTCTATTAGGTCTGTTAGTCTCCAGACTTCAGCAACTTAATTTACCCCACTGAAGTGACATCTTTAATGTCAAGTATTCATCATGCCCAGTGCATATTGGTAGTTAGAGGCTGGCTGATCCAGTTCAGCTGTTCACACTGAGTGCAAGAACAATGTTATGTAATTGCTCAGTTTGGCTCCTATAAAATGGCTGAGCTGTTTCAAGGCATAGACGTGGGGAAATGAGGCTACGTAGTTTTATTTAATTCCCAGTGGGAGCATCTTACTAACTGAGAAGACTTTCTCCTATGGCTGAGCAACGTAACAGGAATCTGTTTCCCACTTGGGCATCTTGTAAACCCCCCCGATATGGGATTGACACATTCCTGCATATGTGTATACATGAATATACAAACGTAAGAAGTGGATCATCTGCTGCTTAGACTACTTTGACGTTTCTAGATAAAAAATAGGTAGAAGTAGACAGAAAAATAACAGGGTAATAACTCTGAAGATGAAGCTGTTGCAAGCTTGCAGGGGTAACAATGCAGCTTGTACAGGTTGCACATCAAAGAAAACATGCAGTTTCACCTGCAGTGGGAGTGTTGTTAGTTTAGCTGGAAAAATGTAAGCCCTGAAGCTTGATAGTGAGTCTGAGCTACTCTACTGAGATCTGGTACACAGGTTAGGCCCACATTTGGGACCAAGTGGCAAAGGCTATATGAGCTAGAGGAGGGCTGCAAGTCAAGGTCTGGGAGAACTAGCAGTTTCACACGTTCAGAACTTAACTTATATGGGTATGTGGAAAAGCTGAGTTGAGATGGGGTTGTTAGGAGAATTAATGGCTTCACAACAGTTAAGGTTTGGATCATAAACATGAAAACACAAAAACAGAACTTGAGGATAAATCCAAGTCAAGATTTAAGACATAACTTGTAAGCTTTAAAGATATCTGAATTAAGTCTTTTTTTTTTTTTTATCAGCTCTAGTGTATTCAAAGGAATTTGGCTGAACTGGATTGATATAACTTGTTTCCTGGGCAGTAAATATGGTATGTTTTTTTCCCACCTTGTGTTTTGATATGGAATCTTGTCTGACTTTTTCACCCGAAATTTTAGCAGCTGCCTGTAACATGTATAGCATATAGGTCTGTATGTAGTAGATGCCACCTCTGGCTGTCCTGTAACCTACAGTAGTGTCACAGAGTTGACTGGGCAACCAAATGACCTCAGTGAGCGGAGTGTTCCTTAGTCCCTCCTGGCTCTGTGATGTTATGGTAACTTGGGATTTCACAGAGTGGTGAGTGAGAGAGGATGGACCCGACCTCCGTGGCTTGCCTTCTCTTTTTGTCATGAATATTCATCGGTTGCTGCAGTAACCTCTTGCTCTCCTTGTGCAGGAGTCACAACCCTTCCAAACCATGAAAGAGCTCTTCAAATTGGGATTCCCTTGACAATCAGCTTTATAGTCTAAGCAGCTTTATACCATACTGAGAACGGTAACAGGAGAGAGGTAACTGAGAGACTTCTTATATTATAAATACTTGGCTTGGCAGTGTGTGCCCAAGGATCTTAAGCTTCCTAAAAGAGTCTCTTAATCTGCTTTAATTCTTACATTCTTTCTCTTTCTGAGCTAGGTGGAGATACAAGGTCTTTCACAGAGAAGTTTCACACCTCCCTCCAGATCTCTTGGGCTGTCTGTATTGTAGTATGCTGCCTTGGGATGCCACTAAAAATGAAACATTAAGTCTGGAATTGCTACTTTAGAGCATCCTATTTCTGGAGATAAGCATCTCTACGTTTCCACTTAGAGCCGAATGTTTTTCCTCCCATGGAGAATACTCGCCACCAGGCAAGTGGTGTTAATTATCCTGTCTTCCTGTGTGGGAAGTGTTAGATTAGAATTTTAGAAACAGAGGGTAAAATTTCATTGATCCTATGAGTGTTTTTTTTTTGTGAGGACTTATGTGAAGGTAAGAGAAGTAGGTTTAAATCTGTGAAATATCTCATTTAACATAAGAAATGTGTGTTCAACCAGGCATACTTTCAGTATGTAGAAAGACAGAAAAAAATGGATGCTTCCTTTCTACAGAATACTTATTAAAAGATCTTTCTGTAGTACTGTTTTTTTTCCTCTTTTGACTTTACATTTGAAATCCAAACCCTGCTGTGAATTCTCAAAGTGATCATTTTTCCATGTGGCATTTAATGGAACCTTTTGGAACCTTGGTCTAGCAATGGAAAGGTCTAACTTCATCTCCTATTTGGCTATAGACTAAGTTAAACCTACCTCCTTGTTTGTGGTTACTGGTGACCCAATTTGAAGTATTTTCTAGCGCTATTTGTTTTTTCTTTTTTCTTCCCCCCCCCACCCTTTTCCTATTAATCTATATTACCCCAAGGCGTAGGGAATGAAGGATTGAGAGGAAAATGAAATAATTAATGATCTTGAGAATCCAAAGGAAATAGAAATGGATAAAGCTGTTAATCTGATATTCATAGATGTAAACTTTCCTATTGGGAATGCACTATGTGCTATATTAAGGAGGAGATGGTGCGTTTTGGAAAGTCATGATTATTCTAATTCTATGAATATTTGAGGAAATACTGCAC
Organism: Rhynchotus rufescens; assembly: GCA_032273925.1. NCBI lineage: Eukaryota > Metazoa > Chordata > Aves > Tinamiformes > Tinamidae > Rhynchotus > Rhynchotus rufescens. The sequence goes on from JAVCKT010047471.1 coordinate 5,912, forward strand.
ATTTCTAAATGTACCCTAAGGAATTCCAAAGGAGTGTCTTGTTTAAAAATATTATTCACCCTAGATGTGTGAATAATACACATTCTACAACTGAATTGTTCTCCTTTTTCAGAACTCATGTATATGAAGCTTGTGGGGTTTTTACTGCTTAATGCTGCTGATAGTTGTCCTTTGTCCCCACTCTTAACTTCACTTAATTAACTGGTGTCCTAGAGGTCATCAGGTGTGTAAATAGGAATATGGTTTTGATAAGGATTTATACTTGAGGATCTGGCCTACAGGTGAGAGTACAGAGCATTTTCTGAGCAGTACTTTTCAAATGTTAGGAGCACGTTTGCAATGCTTCCAGTTTAGATGCATTAAATCACCAAGCCTACTGGTAAGCATTACAAAAAGCAATGGAGAAAAGGTCACTGCTTGCAGAAGAGATCTGATGGTACATTTGAATTTTAATGGGATGATAGATGGTAGAAAACACTAAGTTTAAGGTTATACCAATTTCATAGCGTGGTTATGGAAATTGCTCTTCATTAGTGTAATACTCTGAATTTTTTATACTGCAAGGGATTGGAAACATCTTAATTGCTCCACTTTCTAAAACAAATGATGAATGAACTCTTAGTTTTAAGGAAGCTGTCCTCCTAATGCATAAAACTTGTTGCACCAAATAATATGGTTGGAAAAATCAAAACAGTATAGTCAAAGTTGCTGTTCAGGTTGTCAGGTCTTTTGTTACCTCTGATCTTAAAAGCCAAATTTTTTAAGCTGTGCTTTCATAAGGGAGCAGTTGGAATACAAACACTAGTCTTGTCCATAAGTTGGCCAGCTTGTTCCTTCTGGTGTTTGAGTAGGTTTGTGAATGTACTGCATTAGTGCAGAGGTAACAGAAATGGATGAAGTTTGAGGTATCTATAGCCAAAGTGCATGCACTGATCCCTGCCTGGAGCTGATGCCACTGCCATCTGCGTTAAATGAGGAGACAAGAAAGGTGCGTTGTCGTGTTGAGATAGTGGGCAGTAGAACTGCCTTCATGTTGCTTAGAGTACAAGGTAGTGTTAGAATATTAGCAAGGTGAGGTTTTTAACCTTGATGCAGCTTTTTGCTTGTATTCTTGCCTGCCCTATAGTAGGGGATGGGTTTTAAATAAACAGTGATTTATCTCTTTCCTTGCACTAGCTAGTCTCAGAGTAATCTGAGAAGCGTAGAGCAAGAAGTGAGTTACTAAACCTGATGCAAAGTTCTCCATGCTGGATTGGAGACAAGGCCTTTGTTCCTGGTCTTTTTGTGTGTCTCGTTTCAGTGGATGTAAAGCCCAGTGCTACTCTATTGCAGCATTTGTTAATTCCCTGTCATTACAGAACACAGTAAACAGTGCTCTAGACTCGCAAGGCTGTCGGTATTCCCTCCAGGGTAAGGTGTGAGAAAAGCAGGACCTCTACATCAGTTCCATATAGGAGGTGGGTGATTCCCTGCTTGGGTTGCTTTGCAGCCTCCTCATGCAGCTTGGGGACTGACATCTCTTGGAGGACAGAGAAGGGACACTCAAAACAACCAGAATGTGCATTAGTGCTTGCAGCTTGGAGCAATTTTACACAGCTGGTCCCAGCAGAGGATCCACTTGCAATGTTTGACAGTCAAATGGGACCTGTGGCAGGGGGTTCCAAGCAAATATGGCTACAGTATATGAACCTACAACTCTAGACTGAGAGAAACTCTTCTTCCTCAAGAAGGTCCACATAGCATTTAATAAATAAGAATTATAGGTATCTATAGAAAATAATGACATGGAAATTCCTCTTGAAGTTGTATGATGTAATAAAACATTCATATATTACATTTCTGTAGGACTTGTTAAATGATACTGTAGTGTTTAAAGTTTGGGCTGTAATTCTCTAAATGTAATGATGTAAAATATCTAAATGGTGCTAAAATAGAAAACTTAGATTGAAAAATAGAATTTTTTTTCTACGTATATAGCTTTAAAAGCAGAAGTATTTAGCTTTAGGATTTTATCTATAGGGATTTATACGTGCAAGAGGGATGAAACTTTTTGCTTCAACACTGTTTTAGTACACGGGCAACATCTTAAGTGATGACCAAATAGCTGCTGATGTGACTTTCGCTTCTAGGGCTTCAACTATATTGGATAAAAAGGAAGTTAGAGCAGCCTAATTGGGAAAGGGTAGTTGGAGTGGGGAGTGAAGTGGGGAGGGAAGTTCAGAGGCTGTTTTTACTTTGGTTTCAGGAAATCAGTGAATTAAAACTGAAAGGAAACGTTTTATGAAAAGAAGGCAAGTCTTATCTCTTACGAGTTTTCAGTTCATTGGGAAACTTGGTTTTGACTGAATTTCTACCTTGTAGATTATGCTGAACTTTGTGACTTTGACTGCAACTGCATCAGGGATTAATGTTTATGTTGCCATCTTGCTGTAGAGAAACATAGGACGAAGGAAAAAGGCTGCAGCAGTGTTAGAAAATCTTGACTCTGCACTTGAAGGAAACAGTTGTGTGGGTTCAGAAGTTCCTTATGTAATACACAGGTGGTTTCAGTTTTGCCTCTGGCAACCTTTTTTTTCAAATAGTCTTCTAAGAAGTGTTCAAATGCATAACCTTTACCTAATTGGAATAAAGAGAAGCCCTGAATCCTTCAAGAGAGCTCTTCCCTTATGTCAAGACCTAAATACAGTTTAGAGGATAAAATTCCTAGCTCTCTAGTCTTACGACTTTTTTCAGTGTTGGGACAATATTTTCTGTATCATTATTTTGGACTATTTTGTTTTGTAAAGTAACTTGTGGTTCAGCTCATGTTCTGATCTAAAATTTTCACATAAGATAAATACAACTTGCCTTTTTGCTTCAGTAATTGTTTATTAATACTCTGCAACTCCTCTGACCTTGGCCAGGACTTCTATCTAGAATTGCATTCATAGTCTGATATCAATGACTAGGTGCAACTTGAAGAAATAACTATGTGTACATAAGCACAAAAGGTTCAGATGTTTCCATTGCACTCATTTTTGCTACAAGGAAAGCAGACTTCTCTCTGGTACTTCTAAACCAATTCTTGTACTTCTAAAATGGATTAACTACTAGATTTTTTTTTTTTATCTTTCTCTCTCTCCTCTCCCTGTAATCCATGGGAAGAAGGCAGGTCAAATTTCAGGTAGGGAGACAAAGCCTTTTTTTCCTGCCCCCACCATGTCCCTCTGCTGCCACAAACTCATTTTGAGTCTTGCTTGCGGTATTCCTCTGACTCCTCCCTTACAGGAACAGATCTAAATGTTTTTCTCTGCACAGTCTTTTTCTGAAATGTTACATCTGGAGCTAAATATAAAAGGCACTGTTTCAGTAAACCCTATTTGTACTGGTATCATTCAAGCCTTCCCTTTGCTGTCTTGGCTGTGCTGCTTACTGTGTTTTCTCGTGATAGAAAGTAGACACTTCAAAAACTGTTTTTTCTTTGTGACCCGGCGCTCTTATATGTCTAACTTTAAAGAAGCTTGATTGCAAAATTCACTTAATCATGGCACAATATAAACCTTGGGAGCACTAACTTACCAGCAGGGCTTATGAAGCACCAGTTCAGCATGGTTTCTCTCACCTAATTACAACTTCAAATAGAATCAAGTGGGTAAGAAGCCCTGAGGGCAATTTCAAGTGGAATTTGGAAGTAGCTGAGACTGCCGTGCTTCCTTATGGACACTAGGTGTTGCTGTGGATCTGCACTCCCTGGAATTCAGGAGTGTTCCCAGAGCAGAAGCAAATTTTGTTTCTTAAGGATATCCTCCTAATTCTGAATTGCTTACCTCATTAAAACAGAGTTCCTCTAAGCAAACATAAGGTAGTTGTTCTAACAACTAATTATTTCATTAGCTGCATGTATTGATGTGACTTAATATGCTTACAGGCAAGTACATCAATCCTGTAAAAATCAAATGAAATGTGTTCACTGCCTCTCCTAACTCTCTCTCCCCCCCCACTCCCCTTTTTCTCGTGACATTAACTTCTCTCATACTAAAGATTAATATCTTTATTATTCATTGTTACTCATTTTTGATCTAAAAGCTAACAGAAGTCCGGGGCATCAAGTGTTCCTTTTTGGAAAAAGAAACTGATGAAAGGAACTTGATTTTGGTGAATCAGTTTAGTGAGCAACAGAGGAATGTAATAGCACAATAAATAACTAAAGGAAGCCTTGCTTTTTAGGGGTCAAGAGTGTGTGTAGTTTAAGATCGGATCTTTTTTCTCTTGATTTTATTGGGTTGATATGAATAGGGAAGTAGAAATAACTGCCTGTGTTAACAGGACAGGTTACTCTTTAAACTACTTGGTGGCATGAAGGAGATAATTCTTACCACTATGTTAAATGATGAATGATGATTATTTGCTAAAATGTTAGGAAGTATTTCTCTCCTCAGTGTAGAAAAATATAGGGGCCTTTCTCACCCTATGCCCCCCACTCCTGTACCTTTATGTGCCCTTTTTTGCCATTTGCTCCATCACAGGTTTATTTAACATGCATGTGTTTACTGTGTGTGGAATGTCATAGGGTAAATGATGCTACTTTGAATCTATGTAGTCCTTTGCCCACTGGAATTAAAACCGTGGTTTAATTTCACTTTGATAGTCTGCTTTCTGGGTCCAGATACCTAGGTCTGAATTTAGATATCTCTGCTGTTATGAATATCTCTTCTCTCTCCTCCCTCTCTCACACTATTTCAACAAATAGAAGTTTTTTCTTACTCTGTATAACAAGGTATTTTAAATGGGTAACAAATGTAGGTCATGTGGCTTGTTTTTTCTTTCATTGTGAAGCATTTAAAATGTTTATGAGGTAAAGTGTGGACATCTCTGGTTTTATACCTGTGACTACAGTTTAGCCATCTAGTTTGGTAATGAAGAAGCTGGAGGAATCTATAATGTCCTGTGCACAAGCCCTCGGACTTAGTTCATAGGGTCTTATTTATTTTTCATTAAAAGATAATTTATAATATGTTCATGTTGAATCAGATGGAATTTACTTGGGCTTTACTGCTTTGTTCCATGAGGGAAGCAATAATGAGAAGCTGTTTACTGAAGTTGCTTGCTTACCTTAACAGTATGGCAAGAAGAGCAATTGGAGGCTTTGGTGGTGGTACTAGCCTGAGACTGAGGGATGTGGGGCTGGTTAGACTATCTGAGTGTTGATACTTCAATAGATTATATGATGAGTTATACATAGGTATCAGAAAATTCCCTTTGTTATCAGTATTACATGTTTTGGGACTCTTGCTTCAGGATTTGTGTAGACTCTGCCCTATGTGCACAATCACATTATTTTTATCATGTTTTGGTCATGTTTTTCATGTTTTTCCGACCTTCCAACTGCAAACCTGCAATTCTGTCCTAAATGCAGGTTCTTCACCAAAAGACTAATACTAGAGTTGAACTTCTTGAAGTTGTGAAATCTTGAACTAGAGTGAGGCTAAAAAATCTCCTTTCAGAACTGGCTTGTATACAAGTTAAGATCACAAAAGTGGTACCCAGCACCATCAGGCTACGGGTCATATACTGTTTCTAATGCTTTGGAAAGTGTTGACATCTGTGGTGCATCGCACTGCCACCACTCTGTGACCAGACTTGAATAAATGTTTTCTTCATTTCTGAGTTTACTTCAGGCATCAGGTTGATTATTTCTCTATCCTGTTAAGTAGAAATACTCTTGCCACAGGAAGCTCAGCAGGTAGGCTTATTTAACTCATCTGTAATTAATATTGATAAATTTAGTAGTAAGAAGAAACAGTGTGGTTATATTTTCAAGTTGAGTATAAAATCAAATTTTCCCTTGCTACCATTTTCAAAAACAAAACAAAATCCTGTATAATAGACATGTCTATCAAGTTTGTGAGATTAGAGAGTAGTCAGATCTTGGAGTCTTAGACCTGTCTTAGCGTTATGTAAAATATCTTTTTTATTTTTTATTCAACTTTTTTTCTATTTAAACTTCTGTGAGGAACACTAGCCTTTGCTCTTCTGAAAGCACATCACTGCTTGTAGTAGTAGCTGATATGTATATGTGCCTATATGAAAGACCATAAAGCAAATAAAGAAAACATGCAGAGAGGGCCATTACACATCTGTTGTTAGTAATGATGCATCCTACTACTAATATCCACAGGAGAAAGAGTGGGAGATGAATGCTTGTGAAAATGCATACCAGAGATTTATAGCTCTAAAACACGTTACATGTATTAAAAATATATATTTTTATGCTAAAACAGTAAACTTTTCTAACAGGAAATGATTAAGATATTGGCACTTCCAGTGAGAGTAGTTTTTTGGATGTGATAACATGTTAGGAGCTGCTTAGTACAAAACCAGTTTTCAATCCATACATTACACTCTCAGAGGAAGTTATCTTGGATGTAGAAGATCCTCTGTGATCCAGAAGTTCAGCCCAACCTCAACTGTTGCCAGTACTGGTTATTATACATGTCACTTAAGTAAAGCCCTTCTGTATATTTAGATTGTGTACATGAAATGGACCTGTAACAAAATGTTCTATGCTTTAACTCAATGCCACAACTGAGGATAGTTATGTTTGTTTCCTTAAAGATGTTTAAAAATTAGCAAACTGTTATGTGGCTGGTAACTCACTACTAAGTAACTGTTGGAGCACTAGAATAGAGGAGTGAATTAGAAAAACACAATTTTAGCTATTGTATTTTAGGGTAGTAATGAGTAGTATCAGAATCATGAAGATGCAGCTTTCAGACCTGTATTTGATTCCCTCACCTGCTTAGCATCATGCCCCTGAGATTAATGGTCTGTGTAGGATTAGTGCCTGTTATGCTTCCCCTCTTCTCCTGCTCTTTCTTTGATTATCTGCGTAAACTTTTGTACTTTTTAGGGAATAAGGACACTTTTCTCTCTAGAAATCTCACTTGATACGTAGCAAGCGATACTTGTAAGAATGTCAGATTGATAAAAGCTGTTTGCTGAAGTTTCACCACATTCATTCAGCTGTACAATATCTATTGTTAAGAGCCATAATTATTACGAGCAGGTTTTAAAAGACAAGTTTATTGCTATACTCTGGCAACATACTTTTGAGCTGCTGGCTATGCAATAGCCAGCACATGCTTGGCACATGCTATTGCTTTTTATTTTTGGAGTGCCTTACAAATATTGACAAATTAAATGCACTGGAGGCTATCTGTTGTTTGGGGAAGGTCAGTAAGTGCATCTTTGTGTCTGTAATACAACTTGAGTTTTTAGGTTTATAATGATAAGTAAGAAATACGGACATGCTGTAATGAGTTCCATACAACTTGTCAATGTGTAAAAATGACTTGCTTGGTTCTGTTCTAATGAATTTAGGCACTCGGGACCAGATTGGCAAGCTGTGCGTGTGTAGTACGGTAGAAAACTTAGTGTTGTCAGTTCTTTTAGGTCAAACTTTTTGTCCTGGCTTCTATCTTCACTTCCTAGCCGCAGTTTTAACTAGATCTTTATTGACTTTGAGTTGGCTTTCTGCAAATATTGCTTTATAATTTTCTCTTACTTTTCCTTGGGTTTAAGCAGTAAAAACCATCAAGAAAAATGGCATAAATGATGCTTTAAGACTACTGACTTGACCCGTAGCCTATTGTGAATTCAGTAAGTTTCCTTGTGAAAAGAAGTAGCAGCAGAGGTGGCTATGCAGGCCACACATGTAGACAGATGTGGCAGAAGATTAACCTCCTAAAGCTGCTGGAACCTGCAGACAGTGAAGGAGAAATTCCAAGGGCTTGAACAACTCAAACTGAGTTATAAATGAACAATATTTGCATGTTAAGTAACTTGGCTGACATGATTCTTTGAATCTTACATTCCTTGTCCTTTAGACTTTCCTCTAGAATCTATTCTTGATGGTGTTCTTTGTGATGGCTGCTCTTGAGGGACCCTAATGTATTGATGCTAACTGGTGTTTTCTTGCATCATTCCTCTGTAGTTGGTGGAAAAATGAAGAATACATAACTACTTTCTTTAAGAGAACTACAAATGAGTCTTATGATGCTTTTAAATTTCTGTATTAAGTTTTGTAACTTACTGTATGGATATTTATTTGTAGCATTGTCAGGAGCTGTGAAATAATATTTAGCTGATTGAGACAATTGCTTAAACTGAAATATGCACAGAACAGCTGCACTAAGCTTGAAATTGTATGTCACTCAAGCCCTTTAGGCTTCAGACAACTACCAAGAGACCTCAGAGTGGAGTTACTTGAACCTTGTGTGCCCTTTCTGGATAAGCAAACAAAAGCCCCTTTTCCAAGCTCACCACTCAATCTTACTGTGACATCAATAGCTATATTTGTTTCAAAAGATGAGGATGCAAAATAGTCATTTTATGATGATCTGACCTTTATTTGCATGCTTGACTGAAAAATTAACTTATGAAAATTCAAGCCTTTGTTTCCTTTGGTATTGTTTAGCTTCAGTGATAGTGTGGTACAAGTTTTAGCTTAACACCTTATTCTTTCTCTGCTCTATTTATTTGCTGTTTGGAGCAAAGTCTTCTTGATAAGGTTCTCTGGCACTGATGCAGCTGGGAAATTGTCATGTCTCTCTGGGTTGAGTATTCAGTCAGTCACTCAAGCTTTGCTCTTCTTTTGAGGCCTGAGGCCCTAATAAATAAATAACAAGTAGTTCATTCACCTTCCTGTGGGCCTTAGTTCTCACTTCAGAGCTTATGTTTTGGGCATATTATCTGAACTGTCCTTGGACTCTGTTGTGGCACTTTCTCTGAATTAAACTTTTTGTTTTTGATTTGTGGGAGGAGAGAATCAAAAACTTGTTTGTTGACTATTATAAATGCAAGTGGAGATAATGGTGCTAGTGCCCCTTGTCTACCCACCTATTCATCCTTGTTCCCACCAGCAAGTGCCTGATTTTTCACAAATTATCCTCCTCAAAGTATATATAAAAAAAAATCCCTGAGCTTCACATGCTTTGGCCTAGTACTTTGTTCCCATCTTCTGTTTTAAAAGGGCAAGTGAATTGCTGAGAAAGTTCAGGGCTCTGTTAGTCAGGCCTAATTCTGGAGAGACTGCAGTTGTTTCATCTGAATTACTTGAGGAAAGAGGCAGTGATTAAGGACAGTCATGTGAACAGCTCTTATTTAGGATTTAATTACTTGCTAGTATCTTGCAGTTCACTATCTAAAGTTATTTTCTCTCTAACCATGTTATCTTCCCTCCAGCAACCAAATAAATTTTCCATAAGTGTCACATAATGGATCTGATACTACCCTATGTGGTAGGTTTTTTGTACCTCCAAAATAAGGATACGAGATAAGAGCTAAGAGCAGATAGCTCCTTTGGTATCAGAGGGAAACAGCTGAAGCTGCTTAGAAGAGGAAATGCATTTAAGAATACTGTGCATATGTATCATGTGTGCTCTCAGCTGTCTTTAGTTACTTAGCATTCTTGAGATTCAGTTTATAGCTTATTATGCTGCTTTGCTTTCTGATAGATGTCAGTATTTCTTTGGTGCTTGCTTGTTGTCTTCTCTCATATCCAAATGCTGACTGGTCTGTACGTGTCATGAGTGAATAAGAGTGTAGAAGGTGGTTAGAGGTCAACTTTCCTGTAGACTTCCAAAGAGAACTTTAATCAGAACATTCTGATGTTTTCATAATTGATGATATATGGAACTTAGCTTGAACCTGCAGCTTGTCTTTCTCTAAAGCAGAAAATGTAGTATTGCCAAATTGTAGCTGCTTGGGGAATTGCTTTCTGTTGAAGTGGTTAGAGGCCTTGCTAAACAACTGTAGTGCAAGATGCTGCTGTTAGTGTGTGTCCTTGTCTACCTATGGCTTTTGTTGTTTTTTTTCTGATCACTTCTGATTATCCTTCAGCCATGACATTTCTCTTGAGTACTGAATTAAATGCTTTCCACAGACTTCATTTTGGATACCAAACATATAACCTAAACTAGTCATTGGGTCTGTTATGTTATTTCTTAGGCCTTTGAGATGTCTTGTTCTGCCACATGGTGTACAAATGCAGAATGGTGACTTCTCCCTGTGAGATGCTGTGCATTCACGTAATGAGACAGATGAAATGTACATGTAATCACTGTATTCAAAGGCACATCAAGTGATTCAGAAAATACAGTGCACGTATAGAGCTGTAATATGTTAATGCTGACATATGGGGAATCAACTTCCAAAGTTGATATGGCCTGAGGAGTCCTCTGCACATCTCTTAGTCAAATTCAAATTGCATCACTGAAGGTGATGTAGCAATCAGGTGTCTGCAAAATTCCCCTTGAATGTAAAGGGATGGAGAGTTTGTGAAAGGTGAAGGAGAAAGCTCCTCAGTGCCTCAGTTGTGCTAACTAGCTGACATACAGCCTGTATCAGGCTTGATATTCTGCTTTTCCAAGCAAGCATCCGGCAAGGTCTTGTTGCTGCTCCACGCTGTGCTGGCCGCTCCCTGTGCGGCTGTTTTGGGGCGGCCGCTGGCGGCTGGGCTGGCTCTGGGGCTCCCCTCGCTGCCAGGTCGTTGAGAACCAGGAGGCTGAGGCGATACTTGGGTTCCTGGTGGCAAATGTGGGAGGCAAACGGCTCTTCCTTCCCTCTGCTCCAGACCAAGGAAGTGCAAGGGAGATGGCAGCTGCAGCAAATGCTGAGGAGCTTTGCGGGGAGCTCTTGCAGGCTACCATTTTTACCTGTTTGTGTGATACGGTGCTTCAACGTTTTGGGCTCTTGGCTGCCGTGGTGTGTCACGCTTGCGTTAGGTCCCCTTGGCAGGGCTCCTCATCTTCCTGCCCCTTCAAGTTTCTTGGGCAACTGTAACTAAACTCCTTCATCTTGAAAATATACATGTATTTAGGAACAATACAACTAAATTACCTTCCATGGTTTTGTTTGTTTATGTGCTGCTCTCAGATCAGGTTCATCCTAGAGCATATATGGTTATTTTTATTTTTACTTTGATAGAATCTGCAAGAACTCACTTTTTGTGCTAGTTTTAGTGTAACCTATGACAAACAACCTTTTGGGGAAAATAACTGAAGTTTTGCAGTTGTGTTAGAATATTCTAAATGTAAAGAACAGGATGAACATTACTAATGCCATGTGATACTGTGGCCTATCAATAGCTGCTGCATCTCCTTTGTTTTTAGCCTGTTCAGGCACAGTACCCCATCT
>JAVCKT010047482.1:0-17085 GCA_032273925.1 Rhynchotus rufescens
GGCCGCCCGGGCGCCCCGCGCTGCCTCGCGGCGCTGCGCGGCGCCCGCGCCTGCCTGCTGCTCGCCGCCGGCCTCTGCCTCGCGCTCGGCGCCCGCGGCGCCCAGGGCAGGTCCTGCGAGCGGCTCTCCTGCTTCTCGGGCCACTGTGTCAACGCCACCTGCGTCTGCGAGCAGGGCTGGGTGGGCGACCAGTGCCAGCACTGCCAGGGCAGGTTCAAGTAAGTTCCTCCTTCCCGCAGTTCCCTCTGCTCCTCGCCACGGCACCGCGCGTCCTTCTTGGGTCATTCCTCATTGCCTGCTTGTTTGGGTATTTATGGATTTCTTTCCTTGCTCGTGTCCGCTGTGCTTTTTGCGTGTGTGGTGGAGGGAGGTGTGTGGTGGGAACAGGCCGCCTCGCCGCCTGGTCCATCCCGCTAAAAATAGGGGCTGCAGTTGTCAGGAAAAGGTACCTGGTGACTTGCTGCCGAAAGCAGGCTGCTCCGCTCCATGGGAGCTGAGGAGCAGGCAGCCCGGAGCTGTGTCACTGCTGTCCCTTCTGGAGGTGCCATGGAAATGACACGAGTGCTCCGTGGGCTTGCCGAGCCAGCACAAGAACCTGAAGGGATTTGGGTTTCTTCTGCTTTCTGGAGATTGAAAGGCACCCTCTCATTCTGTTTTTTTTTCCTCTATTTTGCAAGCACCTTAAGTGGGCATTAGCCATGCACATTTGGGACATCGGGAATGTGTTTTTATGCCGTTATTGAAACATGCATCACCACGCTTGCAGGAGAAGACCCTGGCCTAATGGCAGAGCAGTAAGTTAGGAGCTGCCTTCCCAAAGGAGCAAGGGGTCTGTGGGGACAGCCCTGGCTCGGGCGGGCAAGTGGGTCCCAAGGACTCCTCCTTGGGCCCGGGCTGACCCCGGCCATTTCTCTCTGCAGCCTGCAAGCCTTAGGGGGCTGTCGGTTTCCTCCCCCTGTTGTAGGGGTATTTCAAGTATCATTTTGTTGCTGTTTGACTATTGTTGCTGTTTTACTATGTAACCTTGGACAGGACACTTCATTCCCTTGGAAAAATAGCCCTTAAAAGCAGGAAATATACGTATGAAGTATGTTGACAGCTTCTGCTGAAAAGTGCTATAATATGGAGTTAATAAGATTGTATTCGTGAGGCTGTGTTTTTCAGAATGCATGTTTGGCTTTTGAAGAGCATTTTTATGGCTTAAAGGTATCTATATTTGTCCAGTTTAAATTGTGCATAAATGTAGCTTTCTATTTGGAGTGCTAAAATTGAACTATATATCTTTAATATTTAATCTGAGGTTGCTTATCTCTAAGCAGAAAGTCAACAAAGTGATTTACTAGGCCGGGAGATTGAGGAGTAGTTAGCCAAATGTTTATATATATATATATATATATATATGAAAGCAGTTCCTTGGTAGCTCCGCATTTGGTGGATTACTCCATCAGTGGGATTATAATAGAGGTAAAGAGGTAAACTAAGGCAAGCTTAATACATGGGCACGTTAAGGCGTCTCACCTGTGTGTGAACTTGAGGATGAGGTTTCCAGAGTGGCTCTTGTGTCACCTGCGTGTGCCGAGGGCTCGGGCTCCGAGATGCTGCCCTGCGCCCTGGAGCAACGGGATCCTTTTGCCCTAAGGGGTGGGCATGAGGAGGAGGCCTTGCTGAAGCCTCTGCCCTGCGGGAGACCTGCCTGTAGAGCTGCTATTTCCTGGTTTTTATAAAGGGATTATTTGTGTTCTTTACCTTGACACCAGCCACAGCAGTCCCTAGGAGTGCAAGGGCTCAGGAAGATTGTATTCTCTTTAAAATTCAATGCTTTCCGTGAATTCTCTGAATAACAGAGCTAGAAGGCGCAGAGCTCCCTTTAGGCAGCCCTTAGAAAAATTTCCATGACTCTTTGTTGCTAAAACACTTTTGCTTCTTATTTACCCTGGTTGCGTTTGTGATGAGGCAGGCTTGGTGGCCGCGTTTTCGCTGCTCGCCTCTGCTGGAATGCTAATAATCCATCTCCACCTAGAGGAAGTTTGTCTGAGCGGTGCAAAGACACCTTTCCTGAGCCAAGCCAAGGCAGTTTAGTTTAGTTGATGTGGTTTTAGTGGTTTGGGTGAAAACAAAATAGATTTTTCATTAACCTCTCGCACATTTTGTGCTCGTGTCTGATAATGATAGTGATGCTGGAATTATGACTTTTGGCACCCAAATAAGCCCTTTCCATTATTTCTGGAGACCTGTTCACCTCCTGTTTCCCACCCAAGGACATTTTCGTAGTGATAGGTCACCCTAGGTCTTTAATCTGCAAAGCAAAGCATACTCTGCAATGAAAATAACTACCCTAAGACTCAAAGCTTTGTGCATCTGGTGAGTTGGGGGGTAGTATTAAATATGCTAACGTGTATTCGAACACAAGCAGCAAATTAGTCACTGCATTGAGAATACTGAAAATTCACGGTGTGTTAAACGGGTGAGTAGTGAAGACCTTGTATTTACAGAATACTGTAAATACGGAATACAGAACTGCAAAACAAATACAGGTTTCCCCCCAATGTCAGGCAACTAAAGACCTTGCTGACCTTAGCAGAGTATCGGTGGCTTCCCTTACAGTAATGGAGCTTTTGGGCATGACTGTGGCTGGCTGTGCAGCAGAATTACCTGCTTCCTACTCCGGTGGCCCCAGCTGGGTTTCTGCAGCCGCGGTTGCCCAGCCCGGCTGCCTGTGTAGGACCTCGGGAGCAGTTGCTTCAGTCGGTGAGAATGATTTGGGGGAACATTGCAAAAAAGCAGAAAGATGGATAAATATGTTTAGCTGTCCAAAGCCCATTGAGAAATACTTTATGGCTTAAGTACAATATATGTGGTTGTTAAGAAGTTAATAGAAACATGTATGTTATTTCAAATGCTTTTTTTCTCCAGTTTCAGCACTGTGAACTGCCTCTGTATGTCTATATTGTTGCAGACAGATAAAAAGAACTTGATGACCTACATTTGACTAGTGTAAAGCCTGTTTTCTATCACTAAATTATTTAGTTAAATAGTTATTTTGTGTCTTTGGGGAATGAATGACTTGCATTAACAAATGTCAGAGACATTATCATAAGTACTCTAGCTAGGGGAAACTTGGATCCATTAATTCTTTGGTGAGAAATGTGCCATATTTTTGGGTTTGTTTTTTATTTCATTTATAAGCTAAGAAATAACAGGCGAGCAGAGAGACATCAAAATGATTAATCAATCCTAGCGAGCAGGCATCAAAATGAATTGACAATTCTATGTAATGTTACTTTTTTTCCTAGAGATAACTTTTCATATATTGCTTAGGACTGGATGAAAGATGGATGGAGAAAAAATAAATGAAAAGATGAATAAAAGTAATAGAATCATGCTTGAGAATCCTTGCATATTTACTCCTTATTTTAAGTGGGAAGTATGTAATAGCACATTATGTAAATAGTATTTGTTATTCCTGCAGTATTGCATGCACACCCTTGTCTCTGTGTGATGTTCTAGTGCCTCATCTCTGTCTGATGGTAAATTATTTTCTTCTCTGAACTGAATGGATGCCTGAATGCAACTCTGGGCTAAGCTTAAAATGACTATTGAAAGAATGCAATCCTTTCTGAAGTAAAATAATTTTCTTGTCTTGGAAAACTGCTGGAGGCGCTCTCTGTAAATTCCCTTTAGTGATTTGAGGAGTAAAAACTTAGAAAGTTAACTAGATTTCAGCAGGGAGGGCAGAGTATTGGAGGATTTGCAGTGACTGGTGGAATGGCTGGGAAGGACAGGGGCTGTTTGGTTACCAGCCTGGGCCAGGAAAGCCAGGGATGTGATAGGAGTCAAAACCTCGTGGCTACAGTTACAAGCATTTCATACCAAATAAGCTTTAGCATTTCCAATTAGATTAATTAGATTATAATGGAATATTATTTGCAACACATGCTTTTTCCTGACCCTGTTACAGTGAATTTGTCTGAAACAAAGTGGTGGCAATGACTTTTTTAAGGAGAGAGACTGTAAGGAAAACACAAACGGTTCCATTTTCCCTAAGTTTTAGCTACAGCTGAAGCACTTGAGCTGGAAGCTTCACCCTAACTTTCCTTTGCTGTGACAGTCCTTCATGGTTTAGAAGCAGTTGAAGGTACTGGGAGCCATGTAAATGCTCCGTGGAGCTGATAGGATTTTAGCAGAAATAAGATGATCTTTACATGCTGAGCCCTAGGCGTAAATAAATGAGAAACTTGGGAGGGCCCTGGCAGCCCACCAGGACGAGCAGCACCTTTACAGGCGGTACTGCCCACTTAGAGGCGAGGGGAGCAAAACATCTAGGAATAGGGCAGTGGCAGCAGCTTCTGCTCAGAGAAGAGCTAGTGTCCTTGGTAAACACCTCCACGTAACCTATGCTAATACAAGGTGTAATAGAAGAACCCAAGTTTTGTGGAAAAATCACTGATCTTGTATGTGGACCTTTTTTTTTTCTTCCCCTTAAAGATGTACTTTATTTTTTTTTTTTTTTTTTTTTTAACTCTATACAGCAGTGTTTAGCAAATAGTTGGTCATGTTGTGCTTTGTGTTTCCGTGTACAGAAGAGAACTTTTTTTTCCCCATAATTCCTTCCTTGTACGGAAGAAGGGCCAGTGTTAAGAGCAGTGATATTCACTTTGCAAAAGATAACAGACCTGGGGAGGGAGGATGTGCAGTTAACACAGTCTCTGTATATTTTCTGATGTTAGACAAAAACAATAATACAACCTAGCGCTTTGTTGTGTTGTGATTTCCAAGGGCTCTGGGGTGGGTGGGATGTGCAGCTCTGGGGTGCACTTGGGGGAATCATTTATTGCAAAGCCAGGTGGTAAGCGGTGTGTTTTCGTACAAGAATGTGCTCTATTTATAGCTTATTAGAGATGCCCATTCATTGTGGGCATCCCCAGAGCACTCTTTCCTGGCATTGTGATGTTAAACCTGTGTGAACTGATCCTTGCAATCTTTTTTTTCTTTTTCTTCTTTTCTTTTTTCTGTTTAATACCTGGCTTTACTATGTGTGAGAAATAATCTTCCTATCATAAGAAGGCAAACAATTATCTCAGGAAGAGACCTGAGAGAACTGTTATCCATCTTGGTAATAGAAACCGTTCTGGGTAGCTCTCTTTGACTACACTTCAAATTGAATTTTGTGAATTGTCAAGTCATGATTTTTTTTTTCTTATTATAGTTTAATTAGATGTGCAAAATCACAGCTAAAAGGCGGAAGCAAAGACAGGGAATATTTTAGCTGTTTTCTCACAACACCAGAGCTAGGGTGCTAGTCTGGTGAGAGGACTAATTGGTAAGCTTAAAATAACAGTAGAAAAATATTTTTTTTTCCCCTTTTTCTCTCTTCCTACAGGAAAAAAAAAAAAAATCAGATCTCATTGCTACAGGATGCACAAAGAAGCGTAGAGGGATTAGCTAAACTAGTGTTGAGGGCTGTGTTCATCAAGGTTATGGCTCAGTACCGAACCTGGGGATGGTTACAAGTTAGGAGGACCACTCTACTTGTCTGTCTTAATTTTCTAGGCTCAATATTAATGGCACTTTACATATATAATGTTGGATTTAGCTTTGCTCTTTATATGGCTAAACGTACAAATGAATAAGTGATTGTAAAATGTGCCGTGTCTGAGCTGATGCTCTAGTTGATTCCAGCATATTTTTTCTGTTAACAGTGCCAACGTAATGTAGTATTTTGTTCTATAGATCGTGACAGCTTTCATTCTGCTCGTCTGCAGCTACTTTATATGACTTTAAATGCACTTCTTTTTTGCTAGGCAGATTGTTTATTCTGGTTTCGAAACTCTGTTGGTGCCTAATTAGTTCAGATGCTCTGTTTTCTCCTTTGTCTGATAATGTGATTTGCTCTATTTTTTGTATAGGTTGCTTATTTCTGGTCTGTAGGTTGTTTGCTTTAGACTACCTACTTTAAGAGAAAGAACAGTTCACCAGCCTAATGAAACTTTAATAGGTTTACATTAAGCCAGTAAAATATTGTTCTATGCCTGTTTTTGCTAAGTGCACTTTACCAATCCTGCTTTAGTCTGAGTGCCTGAAATAATATCAAACCCCTTCTGTGGTATCGGAATAGGCTGCTCTGTTTGCACTGGTTATGAGAAACATGCTTCTCTTTGCTCAGTTGGGTTATGTGCTTGGGGAAAAACAATATATGCTATTGTATATAGTGTGTATATACAAAGTGCCATATTAATTTTAAAGGAAGTATTTGGGTAGTTTTGCCAGCTCTCTTGGATTCTGCTTGCTCACCAGCATGTGAGCAATGCTTGTCAATCATAGCAAGCTCGATAGACAAATTTTACTGAAAAAAAAAATCATCTCCCCCTTCTTTTTTGTCAATATCTTCTTCACGTTCTGTATTTTTAAAGCTTGATTTATTAAGGAAATGAAGCTTTTAGAACTGCTGTCTGCGTGTCTGCCACTCTGTTTCTTCCACTGGCAGGGATCTTGTTCCTCAGTTACTGTTTTCATGAGAATGAGTCGGGATAGAAGAGAGAGCCCCAACTGCAGGACGAGTTGCCCATGAGATGTTTGTGTTGTGTTACTAGAGCCTGGAGAACGTGGAGGAGAGAATCAGAACGGCCTGACTGGAGGAAAAGCTGTAGCCAAAGCTGCTCTGGTTAGTTTTTAACCAACTTTGAGATGCAGCACTATAGGGAAACAGGTTTCATGTTTCACCACAGAAAGGCTTGCATTTTTTTTATATATATATATATGTGTGTGTGTGTGTGTATACACACACGTATGCACATGTATCCTTCAGGCTTGTGCAAGAAACTACCCCTTGCTTTACATCACTTTTGTACCCTGGTTTGGTGTTTGCAAGAGCATTAGAAGAAAATTATGACTGAAACTGCTCTTCCTCTTAAGTTCTTAAGGAAGTATTAATATTCCTGCTGCAAGTCAAAAAGTATCTTTACAACATCCTCTCCAAACTCCCAAACCAGCCAGTTTTCAGCCAGATCAGCTCCCGGAGGTTACTGCCCAACTCTATTGCTGGCCCAAAAGAGATGACAGGAATGAGCAGGTTTGTAAATGGGAGAAAGAAATAGTACAGCCTTGCCTGCTTTGTGTTGTAAAATGACTCTGAACTTCTATAGCCTCTTTAAATAATTTATCTTTGCATGGGGTTGACATTGAGTATGCAAATGGTTAGAGCACATGCCTATTAAGCTGTGTCACTTCTATGCAAAAGGTGGATCAGAGTCAGGTTATCGGTTGCAAAGCCACCTTTGTTATCAGCGTGGCCTCTATTAATGCAGGATATATCCTGTGTATGTAATTACTCCTATCGACTTCATTGGAATTCTGTGCAAGATGCTTCTACCTGCAAATTGCATTTTTTATAAGCTAGCATGTGAATCTAGCATGTGAATCTAGTTAATCTCTGATTAAGTGTTTTTATAGCTTGCATTATGGGGGCTGTAGCATTGCTTTGAATTTATTCTTGTTGGAGTAGAGCATGGGCTTTAGAAAAGCAGGCTTTCATGTCTGAAAAACCTCCCAGAGATGGAAAGTCCATCGCAGTCCTTCCTAAATTCTTTTGTTGATCACATGTGCTCACTGTTTTCCATAAAGAGCTGAACATCTGCTCCAGAAAATACCCTACTGTGTTTCTTGTCTGTCTTTGTGTTGCCCTATTTTCTGGTATTTTGAGCTGGATGTTCATTGGAGATAGAGCCTGCAGTATGTCAAGTTTTTGTTTGCTCTGGAGATGAGAATATTGTTACCTCTCCTTTGGTGAGAGGAGAAAGGCTGCTCCTTACTCCTTTTCTCAGCACAGGACAGATTGTCCCATCCTTACCTGCTTTCTTGGTTTTCAGTCTTTCTTATCAACAGTCCTGAAGTGAGTGCCAAAAGCAGGCGCTTGCTTCCTGTGTTAAGCAAAGAAGCAGCGAGTTCTGGAGTGCGGCTCGTTGCTTGGCTAAGTGAGTGTCCAAAGAGCCCCTGCTCCTCCTCTCGCGTGTCACTGGAGGCTGTTTGGCCATTGCTGCAGTCAGGAAAGGGCTCGGCCGAGCTCAATGGATGCTCAATGCTCTCCATAAATGGCACAGAAGAGCTATCACAGACAGTATCTAATATAGTTCTTAATTTATCAAATGCATAGTCTTTTACTGTGTCTCCCTTGCTTCCTTTAACCAAAAATAAATGGTTGATGGTTGTATTTTTGAAGGCATTACCAGCGTTAACATCTCTTTGGTATGAGTATTGAGATGTTTGTCTGTCACGCTGCACTAGAAATTGATTTAAATGCATCAGAGTACATGTCCCAAAATGAGTTGCTATGAGATGCTGTTGGGATGTCCTTGTGCGTAATCACTGACATGCGGGTGAAAAAGTTTAGTTTGAAACAATCCTCAGCAGAAAAGCAAAGAAATACATTAGGAAAACTCATACAGTATTGAGGAATATTTTTTTCACTGTCTTGGAAAATGTTACAAAACTGATATAAAAGTAATTTAAAAAAAAAAAATCTAAAGGAAGTCTGTGAAATCGATTGCTATCGGTTCTCCAGTGTGTGTAGCAGGTGACAGTAGTAAAGGGACACTAAAGTATAGTAAATTTTAAACAAAATGCATGTTTTCATGTGAGTTGAGCAGTAGGGGCTGTTAACTAGTATTACAGATTGCACTGTGTATTATTAAGAGCCTAAGGAGCAAAGGTGGGTTGCGCTGATCTCGGTGCTCAACGTGGGACAGCAGAGGAGGGCTCGGAGCTGGCTGTTCCCAGTGCTCACTCCCAGAGTGCAAGGGTTTGGCTTGGGAATCTCCTGCAGACCAAAAAAATCAGCACCTTTTATGCTGCTGAGAAGCAATGTAGGTGCCAGCCCTGCAGAATATTTTCTAGGGTAAAAATAGTGAATTTACCATTAGAAAACCAGCATTTTGCAGAAAATAATTACATTTTAAATTCTATTTTCCAAGGTTTAGAGCATAGGCTGCTCATCTGGAACACATGGTTTCCAGGACCTGTTTGAATCAATATTTATTTAATCTTATTTAGCTAAGGATAGTAACCTGCTGCCACTCTCATGTGATGACAAAATACCTACTTTGTTAATCCCAGTGATGTTTGGAAATCTGTAAGGTAGTTGCAAACTTAAAGCTGCTCTAGGCATGCCTGAGAACTGTGACTTGAGCAGGGAATTTTGAGACCAGGGTCCTCCAGGCTTTGTCGTTAGATCAGGGGGAGCTAAAATTGGGAAATTCCCTGTGTTATTGGAGAGGACGTGAAGGATAAGTTACCTTGTCACTGAAGGGAATACTCCTACAAAGAGAGCTTGTACTTTGTCCCTGTCACATACGAGATTGTGTTTTCAGAAATGACCCCCCTCCCCAACAGGAGACCCAATACCCTAAACTTAAATGTTACAAATAATATATTTTATTTCTGATTGTGCAAATTATTTAGCAGTTATTTTAAAGAGTTACTATTCTGCCTGTTCTGATTTGAATCAAATGGTTTATATTGGTCATTAGATTTCTATGATGTTCAAAAATTAATTTATACCAAAATTTTAGGATATTTGCATGGTGCTACCCCAGGTATTTGCTGTCCATAATTAACAGTAGATTACTATAGATATATAATGCTTTTATATAGAGAGATATACTTACTCTCATGATTTTGAGTATTTGGTTGAATACCTGTTGGATGGAGACAGCCTCAATTTCCTCCTCTAAGGAAAAAGAGGGAGCAATTAAGTAGCCAAAGAAAAAGCCACATAAACGTCAGAATGATGGGCTGGATGTCGTTGTAGAATTTGTTTTTTTGTAGTGAGTGCTGGTGGGGATGAGAACATGAGGGGATGTGCAGCTCGGCATTCAGAAGACCTGAAAACTTTGGTTAGCTTTGGCTGTATGGAAAAAAATAGGTGGCAGTTCCAGCTTTGTAGTACAGCTGAAATGCTGGTTAGTCCTAGTGAGGGAACCTCTCATTGCTCTTGACTCTGTAGAGCACACGTGTGTGAAAATGGACTTCTCATGGTGGGCAGGAGGAAATGAGAGGTTTTATTGATGTGTTAGTATGTGCAAGTACAGTCTGTTATGAACATGACTCTGGAGGATGCTTGATAATCAGACATTTGTTATATACAAGAGGTACTGCAGAAGCAAGGGCAGAGGGACTGGGTTTCACAGATGCTGGAACAAGGAGCTAGTTTCTTCTCCAGTTACTCGGATTATCAAGACAGATCTCTCTTACACCTGTGATCGCAAATGCACATATATGCTTTCAATCTGTACTTTCTACAGGGATTATTTTTTAAATGATACAGATAACTTTATTTTTTTTTTTTCTTAATGAGCTATTGGGGGCTGTATTTGTCTTCCTGGTAGTTTTAGAACCGAACTGCTGAGATACTGTTCCATTCTAGCTGCATTCTAGAAACAGTCTTCTCAAAGAGACTTTAATTGCAGAAGTGCTGTACTGAGAAGATGTGATGATGGGCCGTGTGCTTTTAGCTGGGATTGCAATTCCAACCATCCCTCATGATGTATGTTTCCTGTATGTGTGGAAAGGGAAGCCTCTGCTCAAGTTGAATTCCTTATTCTGCCTTAAAAATGTATTCAATTTATCCTTGTTAATATTTAGAAAAACACAAACAGTTGTTGTTATGAAATCTTGAGCTTTACAGTGGCCGCAGAGGAGAGATTAGAATCACACCACCTAAATGGGCACGTGAAGAAAGAAGGAGAGGGAAAAAGTACTGCTATGATATGATCTGTGGTAGGTGGTTTGGAAGCTGTTTGGAAGTGTTAGAATTCGCAACAAAGCAAATAAAGAAACACTGAGGGTTCCTTGTTTTGTTGGTGAAGGGTTATAGCTTGAAGGATAGGAAAAAGTCTGTGATTAACATTTTGTACAGGACTAGTTGGAAGCACGAATGGTTTCTGTCTATTTAAAACTTTTTTTTTTGTTGTTGCATCCTGTAGCCAAGGCTTGTTACAGGTGTTACATGTGAATGACGTGTTATTCAGCTCTTCAGAACAACATGAGAATGGGGGACATCAAGGTTCTGGGGTGTGTTTAAAGTGTGGGGAAAATTGGAGAAGGGTATTTAAATACAAAGAATACCTTTGTTCTTAGTTCATTGTCTGTATATTTTTGTACACTTCAGATATCTGTAGTAAGAGATGTGAACAGAAACATAAAATTACCATTTTAGTACCAGACATAAATTCCTGTTAATAGTGATAACAAAGGTGTAAATCATTACAAAGTTACTTTGCAGCTGAAGCAGAGGTGTCCAAGCAGCCATAAAGATTTTCTTTTATTAATTCACTTTATGCTTGCAATAAAATGGCAGTGTCTGTATTACTCAGTAGCAGTATATGTATTTGTCAGAAATGTCTGAAGTTATTGGTGTCATGGGAGGCTTATTTCTCATCTGATCTTCTCCGAGGTGTAGGTATTGCTTAGGCATAAGTTGATGTGGTAAGAAGCATTGTAGGTATCTAAAAATGCTGTCTGGGTGCATTTAGGTGTTTGAGGTAGTAATGCAAGCAATGTATAGGGCAAAGAGGTGTCTGAAGCAAAGAGAAATTACCTGGTTTTACACCTGCTGGATGGAATTTGCAGGAACATATGAAGAAAATTGGCAAATGCATCTGCTCAGCAAGTATAAGTAGTTAAAGGAAAGCATTAAATCTTTTCTTATGTAGAGGACCTTTCCTGATGGAAATAGGTGGTAGCTGAACATATTCCAATGTTTTTGAACTTTTTTTGCATGGAAAGGAAGATGCAGAAGTGAAGTCTGTGAGTTCATAGAATTGATATGCCTTTTTTTCCCCTTTGTTTAATAAAGGGAAGCTTAAAAATCTGCACTTTGTGTAGTGTAGGTCTTGCTGCCTGTGTTCTGCAGCTTCTGCAGTGAAGTCATTGCTCCCTGGAGCATTTCTGTGAACTCCTTGGTGCCGTGGGACTGTCCTCCAGATCCCTGGCACCTGCCGTTACCAATGGAGGGTGTCCCAGCTCCATGGACTTTCCTTCCCTGCTGCAGGGTCCTATGGGCGACGCGGCTCTGTTCCGCTGGAAGGCCGAAGAGCTGCTGCCCCGGAGTCCTCGGATCCTTTGGGTACTTGGGGGCTGTCTAGGAGCCTTTCCGAAGTTAAGAGCCTTCCCCCAGCATGTCTGTGCCTTAGAGGAAGCTCTGCTTTCTGGTTTTTCGTCTGTATGGAAGCTCCAGGTGGTGCCTCTGGAGCCCAAGGTGCTGTAACGTGTTTGGCAGCTGGATTACTTCTGGAAGGGTCTTCCACAAGGTGGGATTCTGGCTGATGTGGGGTTCTTGCTGATGTATCCGAGAGGTGTGAGGTTCTGTTCCCCTCAAACTGCCCCGCTGAGCCCAGCACCAGCATCTTTTCGAGTTGCCCTCTCGGGTTAGCTCACTTGTACCAGCCAGCATCATGGATGCTAACATAAGATCTATGAATCCTGCCATATGTCTCAGCCTGTGTCAGAGGAGCAGATTCTCCTCTCCAGCACAGCTGAGCAACAAGAGCATTTTTCTTTTTTAATAGAATGCTGCAAAGCTCCGAGCCCAGCATATTCTCTTGCTGGCTGTTTATTTCAGATACACTCCGTGTTGTGCACGCACTGAATCACTTCCCACCCCCGGATCACAGCTGGGAATGGGCTCAGTAGGAGGCCTTGCCTTCTGGGGACAGTCACCTCCTAAATCTGTTTATTGGATGCTACCTGTAAGTGTATTTTATTTATTTATCTTGACTCAGTGAGGATGTGAAGGCTGCTGGCTCTCCATCTAGGCTGCCTATGCAACTCTCAGGTGTATGTGGCAGCCCACCCTTGCTATGTGATAACAGGACTGCTGTACAGCTCAAGAGAAAATACATTTCCTCCCCTCGTTTCAGTGTAATGGAAGTTCTTATTCAGTGTTTGGAAGTAGTCTCTGAGGTAATTTATGTGCCTCAATACACAGGAGTTTTCTAGTGTTTCCAGTATTTGGGCCTGACAGTTGGCTGGCAGAAAATCTGGACTGTTCTGACATTGATACAAACTGTCCTTTCTTTTTGCTTTCTATATGTACATTTGTGAATTACTGATATCATCAGATGGTGCTTCCTGCTGGCTTAAAATGTCAGGCTGTTCTACAAAAATTGCAGAAAACAGATTGACAGAACTGTTTGTCCTTGAGAAATGCTCTGTTTCTCACTGGAACTTAGATGGGTTGTTCCTTTGACCTGTGAGCAGCTTATCCCATCAAAACCATAACTAATTTGTTTTCAGAGTCAGTTCTTGACATTGTTTCTTTATAAAGTGCCTGGAACTTTTCATTTATAATCCTCTCTACAGTGTGGTTTTGCTTCCCCTTGATCTGCCCAAGTCTGGCTTTTGTTTTTCCCACACACTCTATTTCTAGGGCAGAGTTAGGTCTTCACACCTGCAGTATCAGCTCTTCTGTTGAAATGGTTCTTCAGGCTCCATAGAGGTGACTCATGTTAACCCATAAATGATTAAGGGACACAGCTGGCTCCACTAACACTCCTGCAACCCAGCTGGACCACACTGGAGTTCAGCTTCATGTTCTTCTTATATAACAAGTTTGTGGTAAGTTGACAAAAAATAATTTTATATATTTTACCCAAATTCTGCTCAGAAAACCAGATGCTTGCCTGAAATTAAATTAGTGCATACACCACATTTTGGAAAGAAATTAAAGATGAAATTATCATGTGTTATGTTCTTATCAGGAGACATGAATTAATGAAAGTATTTTTGGTTCTAAAATGTCTTCGATATCAAATTAAAAAGTCGTCTCAAAGATTGTTAAAATGTGTTTTTCATATCAGAGCTTATGAAGAAGTGTTGTTATTTTTATTTCAGGATTTAATCAAAAGTAAATGATGATATATATTATATAATGCTTCTCATTAGGCAAGAAGAAATGTTCACATACAGTGCACACAAGTCTTGGTGATAAAGCAAA
Organism: Rhynchotus rufescens; assembly: GCA_032273925.1. NCBI lineage: Eukaryota > Metazoa > Chordata > Aves > Tinamiformes > Tinamidae > Rhynchotus > Rhynchotus rufescens. Next base: position 13,988 of record JAVCKT010047482.1, read on the forward strand.
CGGGCAGATTCTTCCCGACATCTGCTTGTAGTTTTTCTGGGAATATTTGAGTCTGCAGCCTATATGAGGGCAGATCCATACCTCCGAGTATGGCAAGTGCAAAGGAGAGCCAAGCAAACTGGCAAGGTGAATGATATATGATTCAAATTTGAATAACCTAATGGGATGTGAATTGGAATCTTTAGAAACAGTTGCATATGTGTAGTTTAAGTTATTTCTCTGCTAAACTAGAAAGTGAAGGATGCTGTATTAACTATTTCTGCTCTAAACTTGTGTTTCGATCCCAGGCTCATTGCTGTGTGTTATTGATAAGCTATAGATTAGCCAGTAGTTCTCAGTTTTGCCCTGTGTCCAGCTTCTAGGAGTCTCCCAAATCAGTGACGTCGGGGCTGAGCCTGGAGCCTTGGTAATAAGGCAGTGTGGGGGACCCTGTGTTCCTTCTGAAAAGGCATAATTTAATTTGATTTGACTAACAAGTCAAGTAGCTTTTGTTTTCCATCTGGTTAAAAAGATCCTGAATTAGCTTTCTCTTGGAAATAAACAGCCTGGTCTGTAAATGGGACTGTCTCTGTGTAAAAGTACCAAATGATACAGAGTTTGGAAGAAGCCCCTTTCTGTAAAACAGTTTTCAGAGTTACTCTGTTGCCTTTGCAATGATTTATCTGCTTTCTTCATCTGTAGTTAAGTTTTGTTTAAATCTACAGAGAAGTCAGAAATTAACTGATATAAGAAAATTGGGGAGAATTGGTACTTTATCAAGAAGTATTCAGGATGAAATTTTTGTCACTAGGGTATATAAGCCGTGCAGTACTTAAAGGACAAAATAACTTTAGTAATTTTTTTTAAACTTTAAGTGCAACCTAATGATTAGACATTTGACAGGCAACGTAAAAATGACAGAACCTTCATAGTACCATTGATAGAATCTCTAAAACTTTCTCTGTCACTTCTTGCCTCAACTACTGCAGCTTTGTTTTCTTCTGATCTGGCTCTTCTCCAGTCTCTCCAAGTGCTGAAATAAAATTCTCTTCCCTATCCCTGGCGTTTCAGCCCTCTCCGAGTATCCCGTCAGACTCCTGTTCACCTCAGTGCTCTGCTAAATGGCAAGGGAAAGCCCCTGTGTATTCTTCCTAAAGGTGTGTTTTAATTCTAGTTGTTCCCATATTAAGTCTTTTTTTCTTTATCACCCAAATAAAATGTTTAAGTAATGACTGAATTCTTAGTGTAATTAAAAGATTAAATGACTAAACATTCACCAAAGCCATTAAGAGAAGAAAATATTAAGGCTCTTTAAAAATTGATTTTTAATTGAAAACACTCCTGTTATCATCAAGGTTCAGTTATCTCTCTCTTAAATTTCTTCTCAAGATGAACATTGTGTTATTGCCTGAAGCTGCCTGAAAGTTATAACCCCCAAAGAATGGGGTAGATGGGCAGCTCTGAGCCTTATGGAAGACGGAAGCTGTTAGCAGGGAGTTTAGCTTGCATAAAAATCTAAATAAGATAGACATCTCTAATGAAAACTCAGCATCAGAATCCTGCTTGGATTCTCTTTCAGGCATCAAGCTACTCTCTTCCTCTTACCTCAGATTTCTGTGTGGTGCTGTGGGTAGCTGAAACTAATAATGCAAGAGGATCGTTCTGCTTTCTTTTCCTTTACAGGATTACTGACATTATTAACTCCTCAGTCTGTGCTGTTGGAGGGTTGAAGGCCACGGTCTGAGGAGACTTAAAGGCTATGTGAGAACTCAGTATGATATGAGTATGCTATGATATGAGTATGATGCTCCTTAATTATCAACTATTAAACATAAAAGCTTGACTGCCCCAAAGTGACAGATCCATTTTAGTTATACCCAGACAAACTTGATATGGAGTGGGTTTTACGTCTGCACGTGTGTATATGCAGCTTAAGCAGGTATTTTTGAGTGTGCCTTAATCACTTTGAACATTTCATTGCTTTAGGTAAAGCACCTTGAATAAAACTTTCTTACGTTGTGCTCCCAAACTCAGTAGAATGACGTGGCAGGAGGTGGCAAGCCAAGGATGCCACAACCAGTGCTCAAAGACTGGTAGTGAGCCTCGCTTTTCTGCCTGTTTAAATCTGCACAAATAGCACAAATATATTTTTATATTATATACCTATATAGTCTTTCAACCAAAAATAGCTTCTCTTTCTCTATTTAGTTTTCCTTTGTCCCTTTTGTATTTAGAGAGAGTCAGGTTTTCCTTTGGACTTCATTACGTTAGGATAAACAAGTCTCCTCTTACAAGGCTTTTAGCCTACTTGTAGCATTCTCTGTTCATGTTCCAGCTTAATTAATCTTTCTCCTCTGTTTCTGGATATGGTTTTGCCTGTTTCCTGTCCTGTGATATTATTACTGCCTGATCTGTTCTGGAAATCCCACATCTGATGCATCGCAGGATCATTGCTCGCTCTCTCTGGCTTGGGGCCATGGGTGGCATAGGGTCATTCAGCTGTTTCAATTTGCTCTTTTCTCTTTTTCCCCTTGACTAGTTTACAACTAGTTATCTAGTTAAAATTATTCCCCTCACTAAGTACTTGATTGAAACAGACTATATTATTGAACTTAATCTCCTTTCTGTAAGTCAGTCTTCCTCATCACCCAATTCTTTGTGTGATGTATACATCCTCCACTCAAAACTTCATGGCATTAATACATTTTTAAATGAATACACTTGTGCCATTAACATAAAGCATCTTTTTAAGATCAGTTTTTGGCTACCTCCACTAGTTAACCCTATATAGTCTGATCTTTCTACTTATGGACAACCAGTTAGTCACACTTTTATCCAATTTCTTACTGGTGCTGCAGTGTCTTGGTGTCTTGACCTTGAAGTTCTCACACAGAAATACAGTAGTATTTTTTTTTTTAGTTGCTTTATCAAAGACAAGTTTGGTGTTAATAAACTTATGTGCATTTTATTCAACTTTCAACTTGCATCCATATTTTTAGTTTAAAATATGAATATGGGATAATGAGAAGCTAGATTAATGGGTTCTGTTAATTCTGAGCAATTTCTGCCTTAAATTTTGGTGCATTATTTGTTACAAGGCGATTAATGTAGTTGAATAC
>JAVCKT010047520.1:0-17081 GCA_032273925.1 Rhynchotus rufescens
ATTACACTTTTTCATAATAACTCTACAATTTAAAGTATATATTAAAGTATAACTAAAAGGTTTTTTTCAAATAAACACTCTTTATTTTTCCATCATAATTGGTGTTATTTTTCCTAAACCTGCAGTGCTTATCCTTGCAATTAAAATATATTTTTTAAATTTTTATTTCTTCATGCATCAGTTGTAAATATTTTGAATTGTCTAGAAAGACAGGAAATGCCAACCTTTCATTTAATCACTCTAGTTAGTAAATATTGATCAATAGAACAATATAATTATAGGTACATTTAGAAGAAAAAATCCCTTTATTACTCCTTATTTTCTATCTTGAGCAAGATGACATTTCTATGTCTATATATTTCTGTATTTCTATTTCTATGAGACATTTCTATGTCTCAGTTTGCTTGTCTTTAAAATGGAAATAATGAGAACAGCTTTTCAGAAAATCTGAAGATGAAGATCAATGCATCTTAGCAAGGTGATATCATCTCTGCTTCAATTTATTCAATTTATTATTTTAAAGCCTGTCCTGTAAATGGATTAATCATGAAGAAGGTATAACGTCTTATGTTTCAGTTTGTCAGTACTTCCTCCTGAGTTTAATTTTGTCCATCTCTCCTAGCCTTGCTGCTGTCAATCGGATCACAAGCAAAATACAAAGCTAAGCACATGTGTATCTCTTCATATAGTACTAGTGTGCAGGACTCCAATCTGCTGGAACACAATGCTTCTCATGACTCCCTTATGAATCCTCTAATGTAGCTGAGAAGTAAATAAAGAAATATTCTGAATTTTCTAATAGAAATAATGAAAATTATTCAAGCTGCTGCTTAAAATAAGAAATGAATGGACTGATTTAGATAGAAGTACTTCTCTCTAATATTCACTGGAAGTATAAAATCACAGAATCAAAGAGTCACAGAATGTTTGAGCTTGAAAGGTACCTCTAGAGATCATCTAATCCAACCCCTCTGCTCAAGCAGGGACACCTAGAGCACAATCCTCTAGGATTATATCCAGACTGGTTTTGAATATCTCCAAAGAAGGAAACTACACAACCTCTCTGGGCAGCCTATTCCAGTGTTCTGTCACCATAACAGTGAGGAAGTTCTTCCTCATATAGAGATGAAATTTCCTGTGTTTCAATTTCTACCCATTACCTCTTCTCTTATTGCTGGCCACCACCAAGAAAAGTTTGGCCCCATCCTCTTTACATCCTCCCCTCAGGTATTTAGTGAAATGTTGGATCCTCTGTAGCGTTTTGGAAGGAGAAGGAGGCTTTGAAAACAAATACTGTTATGTACTCTTTCAGAGAGCACCAAAGGCAAAAAAAAATGAGAACCCAAACTTACCCCTCATCTGTCTTGCTGAACAGTTATAGTATGGTCAGAGTCCATTTAAAACTGAAAAAAAATATTGCTGGAGAAACAGCCTTTCACATGAGATTTTTAAATTGATTTATGACCAAGTGTTGAACTCAGAAAAGCATGTCAAATTTTGGAGGGATATTCAATATCCCTCTACACCTTTCCCCCACACCCATATACAACTGCTGATACATTTGTATTTGAAACTGTAAACATAGCAGAGAAAAATGTACAAAATCAACATGTCTGATGGTAAAAAAGTGTTTTTTTCAGTATATCAGCTCTTTGCTTCTAGTTCTACTCAGAACCTGAAGGTATAGAAACAGTTACAAACGAACAGATAAATAAATAAAGAGTAGAAGTTAATTAAAAATTAAACATTTGGGTCCTAATTTTGCTCTTTCTTAATTTAATATTAACTTGATTGCATGAATTAAAATGAAGACACATTGTAGTCCTTTATTGTAAAATTCCATTGTAGTCCAGATTTATTCCATGAGGTGTTTCCTGGTTTTTGGTTATTCTGGATTTCTTTCCTCCCCTGAGAGAAGAGAGAAAAGGAGGCACAGAGAACAGAGTCTTTTCGTATCTATAGTACTTTTCTCTGGCCTTATATATTGATAATTAGATTACAAAAAAAGTATAATCTTAATTTAGGACCTAAAAGTTCAAAACGATGTTTACAAAAACCTCTAAGCCATGTACATACAAATTTTATGTGCAAGCAGTGATGGTGTTCATTAGCCAGACTCTTCAGCTAACATACACTCTGTGTGTTACTGCCACAGGATTCCAGTGTGACATCCTGAGTGCTCACTCATTAAAGTAAGGACAGCGAGTGGAAGGGGATATAGTTATCATTTTTTGAACTCTAGTCAATCTGGATTTAACCAGAAACCACACAAACTTTGGGAGATTTCCTTAGTTCTACAGTCAGCTATATCAAGCAACATTCCTCCACTACAGAACTCAGCTAGATAAATAACATAATCCTGACAGAAATAATTCTTGTATATGGTTTCCTTAGCTTTATCACCTCAGTAAAAGACCATCACGTATGGAATATATACACATACGGCTCAATTATTCCATGGAATTGCATACCAAGATTTCAAAGCTCTTCTGCTGGCTGAGCCGCTGACTCACTATACATTCTTATAGAATGCATTTAAGAAGTTGTCCACAGAGGATTGAGAATGATTCACAAATGTTGTTTTGACTGAGTATGTTAAGGCCAATGTGGTAACCACTGACTAGAAGTTATTGTTCAGGAAGCTTCATTGCTTTCCTGAACTCTATTTCTGTGGCAAAACAGATGCTTGTCAGAGTGTCAGGTGAATGCTGTGGAAGACCAAAATCTGCCAGTCATGAGGCTTCCTACTCCAACCTTGCCTAAGGATCAACACACAAGTTTTTTCTGTCACTAAAACGCATTTTGATCAGTAACTATAATGACTTCCCGCAATGGCATTTATATTATATGGCTTTAAAGATTAGTTCATTATATGCTGGAGAAACCTTTGTTCTTCTTATTACACTTGTAGTGTGTAACGCAGGGAACGAAGATGAATTCCCAGATACATCTCCTGGAAAATCTTGAGTTACAAGAGTCACAGAACTTACTGATGATGGCTGAAACAGATACATCTGGATTAGGGATAATGTGTCTTGTGATTGCCTTATTTTATTTGGGAAGAAGGAAAGAAAGGAGGAAGAGGAGGGAAGGGTAGAATAGCTGTTTGGATATGCATGTGATAAAATTTGCTTCTAGTACTTTGGCTACATTTTTCTTAGTTCAAATGTGCTTCTGACATATCAGTTTAAGAAGGCTTATTTCCATTAAAGCCAACATTGTCTTTAGAATTTCAAGTAGATTACAGAAAGCTCTACAAAATGAAGTAAATATAATTATCCTCTCTTTATAGAAAACTAAAGCAAAGAGAATTGTAATTTAGATCCTACCTATTATTTAATGAACCATTCGAAGAGCACTCAAACTTCTTACTCCCAGTAGCGCATCCTACCTTTTATGCTCCTGCTCTCTTCTGCTAATTTGATTTAGCTTCTCTATTTTTCCTTCTTCTCTGTTACTGTGTATGTTTTTTTTTTCCTCTCACTCTCTCTCACACTAAATTTTGGAAGGTTCCTCCTGAAACAACTGTTTTTGTGTTTAGAAATAAGACTCATGATTGATCTCACCTTCTTCTTCAGGAAGAATTTTCTTCCTGATGATACTAAGGCAAGTGAAATTAAAAACTTCAGTCATGAAAGCATTAATAAAACCGTAGGCAATCTCTGAAACAAGACTGCATCTTAACAATTCTTTTTCAATCAGAGCTGGAAAGGAGACATCTGTTACCCATTTCTGACATTACTACTGCAGGTTTGTCCAGGAGAGATGGTTCAGTTTAGGTGTATCAGCCCCCCCTTGTGTAGATGTTTTGTAATGTAACAACTAAAACTGTGTTTCTAATTTAAAGTTTTAAGGAAGTACTCTTGGAGTTAAGAATAAGAGAAACTTTGAGAAAGAAAAAACAGTCACATTAAAATACATATTCCTTTAATTTTCAAGTCTGCGACACATAATTAAGATAATCACTTTTCATGGATGGCTCCCCTTGAGCCAAATCATCCTAATGAAAATAAATGGCAAGTGTCATTCCTTTAATTGAACAATACTACGTGCAATTTTTGCCTTAATGGGAAGAGGAGGGAGAGAAATACATTTATCAGGAGTCAGTGACACAGAGATGCTTAATTAATTTTCAGAAGCATCTTATTCCAAGTTCCAGTACCTTAACAGAAAGGTTCCTGAATAGACAGATTTAAATTAGACAGATCAAGACAAGGAGGCATCATAATTATATGGAGATGAAATTCAATCAGTCATATTTCTCCTTTAGTATATACCTTGATTTCAGATGCCCCTGGAATGTCCCTGTTCCTTAACATGTTGGCCCCAACACCAAAACTTTTACCAGTGAAGTACAGGAGGGTAGGACTGTGTGAAAAAGAAAGAAAGCTTCAGGATGGCTATGCTTGCGATCACAGTAACCCACCTGAAATGATACTCATCTCTATATTCTAATCCTATATACTTTGTGCAAGAACATTGTGCACATGTATCTGTCTTTCAGGTAAGCACGAACAGTTATCAGTGCTGCCATCAGAAAATCTGTACACAAACGCACACAGACAAAATACAGAAAACTAACACAAACAGGAGCTGGTCTTCATCTGCAAATCATTTCTCCAGACATGTGGCTGTCTCTACAGCCCATGATCAATCCCACCTACCTTTGCCCATCTGCTCTTTGCTCTTCACTCTCACCCCTTGCTGAGCGGCAAGATGGAGCATGGCCTCATAAAGAGGAAGTCCTACTCTTCAGCCAGGAACAGCCCAATACGTGCACCCACAGATACAAATCAGAACAGACTATATCACCCAGGAATGGCACAATAATTTCTCAAAAGCAAAACCTGCTCTTGCTTCTGTCCTTGATTTGTTTGGTCAGCTAGGACATAGTCTTTTATAGCAAGGAGGATTTCTTGGGACAGAGCCCAAAGTTCATTTTCTAGAAAGCTGGCTAAACCAGAAGTAGCCCATCCTGGAATATGCTGAGAGTGCACCTCTGTCCATATTCTCCTCAATATGATTGAGTTGATGGTGCTGATAGTGCTTGAATCTGCATTTAGAAGGCTAGAAGTACTCTCTTTTCATCAAGTTTTATCAGTTTATAATCATATGATATTGTCACATGCAGAATCTGTTTCAATGCTGTCCATTTTCTCCTCTGTTCCAAAGCCCTCTCAATACATAACCGGATCTGCATGGAGTGTGCTGTTTGAGAGTACTTCATGATGGATCAAAATACCAAATTCTTTCTGCCTTGTGTGGTCAAGGAAATATTCTTTGGAAAGCATGGCAAGAGTTAGGATGGAATCACTGGAAACTGTGTTGGGAAACTTCATGGAAGAGTGTTTACAAGAGCCTGTGTAGCAGCAAAGCTTACATAAGTTATCTGCAGTTATGCAGACAGATGCTATGGAAAAACCCACACAGCTCTGAATGGATAAGAGACACTATGGAAGCACAAGGAGGAATTAAAAAAAAAAAAAAAAGAAAGAAAGAAAGAGATAAAATAGATGCTATCAAGGGATAAAGAGACTGTGTAGGTGGAAATGTGATTAGTGACCTGCACAGGAGCAGAGAAATATTTACATTGATGATTTACATTACTACTCTTCTTCTTAAGCTAAGCAACACCATTTAGACAGCATCCTTGTTCCATGCATTTAATTATGTCACAGAGAGTGAGGTATTTAAAGGTTTGGAAAGATAAATCCAAAAAAAATATAGAAGAGGGCAAAGATTCTAGGAAAATTCATGATATTGAAACAGATTTTAAGGGTTTTTTTCAGAGCAACAAGAGCCTGAGTGTTTGAAGTGTGCAGTTGTCTGTGGAGATGGATGTCTCCTTAGTATGCTGTTACTCAGCTGCATCTTTCAAGCTTGATTAATACTTAATGTGATTGTCTTTAAAATCTGTCAGCTTTTGGCATGGATCAGATAAGCAGCTGAGGCAGAAGTACAAATATTTGTATTAGAGTTTTGCAGTCTGCTGTGGTTATGATTAATAAGTTTTGCCCATGCACCTCCAGAAATATTTTTTTATAAATTACCCTGCTAGCTTTGTATTAAACAAAAATGCTCATAAAATATTTTCCTACGATTTTACTATTTAAAACAACAACAAAAAAAGGTGGCACATTGAATTAATTGGAAAGGCATTCAATTACAGAAGATGCCCCCGATGATAAAGGAAATACCAGCAGAACAGTTCTGAAAAAAAAAAAAAAAAATCAAAAGAATTTTCAGGAAAATATGAGTGAAATAATTTCCAAGACAATGATAAATTCCAGGTGAAAGAATAACAATTACTTGGAGGTAGAACATGAAGAAAGAAAAAATTGTTCAATAAAAATGGCAACTAGGCAGAGACATTTTTGGTCACTGTTTCTTCTGTCTGAAGGACACAAAACAATGGGAACTTCTCCTCTGAGTGGGTATATTGTTAAAATAAAGAAAGCTCAAAGTTTCTATTTTGCCTGTGTTTCTCTGAACATTACCATATGTGTAATGGATGCTGGCTAACATAAATAAAGACATGGTCATCAAGTACAGTAGAAGTGAAAGTCAAGACTTGCTCCAAAATTATAGATAAAAATAAGCTAGAGGGAGTGAAGGGAAAAGCTGAGGAAGGCAGTGGGTAAAAGATAAAAATACCCGCCAATATTCTTGACATTTTTCACTTTCCAGATTCTAATTAGATGCCACAAAGATAGGTCAAGATCCAGAGAAAAGAAAAATTTCAACTGCCTTTTAATAGCATTTGACACTTAATGGTCTTGTGGGATTTGGTCTCCAGGGGAAGATAATTACAGTCACTTGAAGAGAAATGAGAGTTGATCCAACAAAGGTCCAAAACTACTCAATTAAGGTAGATGGACAAGAAACTGTTTGCTGTAACATCCGAAGGAAACTACTGATAGCTACTTCCTTTCCTTCCTTTCCTGCACAGGATATCATGACTTGAGTCCTACTCTATTTCTCAAAAAGCCTTCTATCTACAAACCTAAATCTTTCATACCCTTTAGGACTTGTTTCCCTCATAAGAGAAGCTCATGCTTTCCTTCCATAAACTTACCTCATTCAGTTCTCTTTCCATGTGTATTTCAAGTTAGAGTAAAAGGGGCAGACACATAGTGTAAGAACACGCTTGTTAGGCTGAAAATGACAAAATGAGATGAGACAGTTGACAATGGTAACAAATGTCAAAATAGGACAGATTCTTAAGCTAAAAATAAGACCTTTATTAATATAAAAAATATTAAACTACTTCTAAGTTACAGTCTATCTGGCAGTGCAACTTTTGTTTAGAAAGTTCCCAGCTCCCCAGTCTGGCTGAAATCAACCATAGATATGCTAAGTATTTCCTCTACAAAAATGATTTTAATCCTGTCCACATCTGATTTTCCCCTGTCATTCAGGACAACTTTTTCCAGGCAAGTCATTCAGATGATGAAATCCAAAAAAACAAGTGCAGTTCCTAGTTCAGAACTCTTCAAAAGAAAGAGTCCTCTGTTACTAATCTAGAAGTACAACCATTTTAACAAGTAGAAATATGCACAATTCAAAGTTTTCTGGAGTCTGCTAAGAGGTTTCTTTGAACCAAGAACCATGAATGTTTGCATAAAAACACATCACTGGGATGTAGCTACATTCTCCTAAATGTGCAGGCTATGGAGCGAGAGATGCTAGGAGTTATGTCTCAAAAGGTCTAAAATCACAAATTGCAAAGTACAGCCTGTCACTATTGATTACTTCTTCCAAAACAACAGAATGACAGGAATGCTATTGTCTACATTTTAGAGGTCTGAACACTGATGGTTTCATCAAGAGGCAAAAATACCTATAAAAGTCAGACAGCCTCATTCTGTCCTTTTAAATTTATGGGCACTAGATTGTAAGTTGTGAATTATCAAACCTCCAGCTTATTTTTGTGACTAAAACCATACTACTGCAGTCTTCAGCTTCTGGTTCTGCTTCTGTACTTGTGATTTTCATCACATGTTGTATTAAACAATGTCAAGATAATCCATTTACAGCCCCTTTTAGGTTCCCAGGCCCTCAAAAAGAAGCACAAAAATAAAACTTTCTCAATTATAAATTGGAAAATAAGCTCCCTGAATCACCACATCTGCTTTTAAACCAACAAAATCTCAGACACTTAAACCATTAGTCAGTGTCTGTGGATTCAGATGCTTGACCTTGGATCCTAAATCCCATCTAGATTCTGTTTGAGTCCAACCTTTTGATATCTTATGCTCTATTTAAGAAGTGTCTTAAAAATATCTTCTCTACTCATCTTATTTTCAACTCTTACTGGATTTTAGCCCAAGCCATCCCAATACTGAAGTTTAAAAGTACTTTAATCTCTAGATTGCTTGTCAGATACGTACAAGGATTCGAGATTGTGTCTTTGTTGTTTATTTTAACTTCAGTGTTATCTACCTGCTCTACAGTAAAGGAGCAGGCAAAATACCCTTGAAATTCTGCTATACTTTCAATGTCTTTAGAAAGTTTTCCCCTGCTGAAAGACCTGTTTAAACAGCTGGGGTAAAAAAAAAAAAAAAAAAAGCTCTCAAAAAATTCAGACTAAAGAACTATGAGATATGCACTAAGGCAAACATGGGCAGAAACAGTAAATCAAATGGCACCTTGTCTTCAGGTGCCACTCAGTCAAGTGTATTTGGGCTGCTTGGATTGAGGTGATAAAGCATTCACAATGAAGATGTTAGCCTTAGGGCCTAAAACTTTCTTGCACAGTGCCTTAGGTGTCCCAGCCTCTATAATGCTAAGGGCCATCTACTTGCAGTTCGTCAGCCTGCCTTTCACCAGCAGCTTTGAAATCTTTCACTTAAGCTGCGGTGACAGTTTTATACCTGAGCCTCTGTGGCAGTGTATTCCCTGTTGGTTTCCTGCTGTTATCCTCGTGGCCTTGCACCTGCAAGCCCTGACACTAATGTCATGGCAGACTCTCATGGGAAGTGATTTTCTCTGGTGTGGACATTCCTACTTTTTAGTCACAGCTTTTGGTTTACATTACCCAGTAATATCATGCACAAAGCTAGCTAGCAGGCAGCACCTACTCTGATCAAAGTATGTGATGAGCAGTGCTAAGAGTGTAAGTAGAACAGAACAACCAATGGGAGTTTGAGTGGGTCCTTATGCAAAGTGAATTTTGGGAGTAATACTAGGGAAAATGGAGAAATAGAGAAAACAGAGAAGGCATCATGGCAGATGCTTGTCTGAAGGGCCCTTTCACTTCTCCTCCCCAATAGTCACTGGGGAGAGTTTTTCCCTTCTCTCTCTTTTTATTTCCTCCACAAAAATAACTTCCATACTTAGAATATATGTGAACAGTTCTGGAGGCTGCAAATAAACCTTTGGACCTGTGAACCTGTCTCAACTTAAGCAAGACCTAGGTGTCTTGCCTGTCTTCATCCCAAATCCAAAGAAGGACCATCCTCACACTGGGATGGATTTCAGGGGCCTCCTCTCCTCATATCAACAGCAAGCCTGGAATTACTTGACATAAACCTGCACAAGGCTGACGGTCGGACCATGGCTGCTTTGTTGCACTTTTCTGGTTCATTTTTTTACCCAAGTTGTTTTACTTGACTTATGCTTGTTAACAGGTATTTTGCATAGGCTATCTCTGAAAGTCCACAACAGTCACTAGTAAGTCCTGACACTGATAAAATGACATCCCCTGGCAATTAGTCTGTGCAAGACAATGACCACCTTTTACTGAAACACATTCCCACAAACTTGACCACTTGTGAATCTATCCCAGATATTATTGACCACACTACAGCAATCAGTCATGGATGAATCATCATTAATTGTTGCCAGAAATTCCTAAGTTATTCCTTACTAATTACTGACACCAGTTGTCAATAAGTCACTACTTGTTACCAGCACCACTAAAGATTATTTGCTTTGTAACTATATTTAATTGCGACACCTATGTTGTTTTATATAGATTACTTCATCAAGTTTAGCACAACACACCTATTAATTATTCCTAACACATCCAAATACAAATCTGATACAGTTGAGGATGCCCAAAGGCATTCTACTCCTTTCCACTCGATCCAAAATCCTGAGTCCTTAGGCTTCTTCCAAATGTAATTTACAACATGCTTTTGATGTCTGTTTTCAAATAGAAATGGACAAGAAAAGCAATACTTTTCATTAACTATGGAGAAAAAAAGTTCTAGCAAGCACTTGAGCTTCAGAACAATATTCACTAATGCTCTTTAGGCTTTAGATTTTTATAATCTTATAAATCATGAGTGTGTAAGACAAAACAGAGGACAGCAACCTAAGCAACATTTGGAAACAACCAGCATTTGCCAGACAATACAAAATATTAATGAGTGATATATAGTCACAAAGGAGAAGTTTATCAGGATAAATCCAGAAGGTATTGGTATGGAAAAATGAATGACAGTTCTAAATATTGAAAGCAACTGTTGGACTATGGCAGAACTCTATCCTCAGTCTGCAAATATGCTGTTTCACAAAGCTCCATCTGGTTCTAACTTTGCCATACACTAGAATACCAGAAGCAGAGTGCATATCTGCTGAGCAAATTGAGAGGTGCTGATAGGAAATTTTCTTTTAAATAAAGAATTAGAAAATAGTAAACAGAATCTTTCTTTTAAATGACATCACCAAAATCGGCTGAGCAGCACATGATGTATCACATTCTGTACCGTGTACAATAAACAGTAAAGAATATCACAGTAGTGGTTTTCAGTTGCCCATGGCAGAATCACTCCCACTGTCTTTTTCATGTTAACAAGTTTCACAGTGTTATTTGAAGTAGATCTGTGGGCCTGGTAAAAAGTTAATTTTGTCTGCCTCAAATTAAAAACATATGCATTTTTTTATGACAAATTATTGGTACATCAGGTATCTTGGGATCTGTGCAGTTATGTGAGGCACTGCCTAAATTACGTTTGCACATCAAATACTAAAAAATGTCATTTCATTCATGTCAGCAATGGCTGAAACAGAACTTAAGCATCTGGGCAGAGTGTGATAGGGCAGCATAGACAAAATAAAATAAGTCCAGTATCAGCAGGGAAGATAACAGCTTTCATAGTCTCCTTTTTTCTTTTTCCTCCAACAGAGCACAGTGAGATCCTTTGTACAGGCTTCACCACAAAGGTCTTGGACTAATTAAGCTATTTCATCCATGTGCTCCCTTTGTACTACAAACAGAATTTAGGGAGGCAAATATGATTTGAAGTATCTGAAATAATCTTCCAAGAGAAAAGATGTCAGTTAGTCACTAGAATTATTTTTAAAAGCACAAGATGATACACTAGACAATATAAAACAGGAATAAAATTCCTTAGTATTTTCCTACTTATATTCCTGTGATATCCCAGTTATCAAATACCTATGCAAGACTAATGTAACAGAGTACCCATAAGAAAACAATATGCAAGAATGCTTTGTTTTTATAATGCTTATAATGTTTTCCCTGATTCTTTTCAACTTAATTAAGCATCAGACAACCATTAATTTAGTGGTTTATGAGGAAGGTTGTTTGAGTACTTTCAGGAACTCCTACCACAACAAACTTCTTACCTAATCATTTATAAGACTAACAACCAAGAATAAAGCCCAGGAAAACACCACACTTGAAAATATAAGGAGGAGCTAGGTCTTCTAAATTATAGCAGGTAGAGGAGAAAGCCTCAAGAGACTGACTCATCAGACTGCAAACATATGTTTCAAATATCATTCTGTTCCACCAAATCCAAAACTTTTTTACTATGTTTTGTAACAACTACTGAAATACTTCCATAGGGCTGAACTTGATGGTTGTTCCAACCTGTCTATATCAAAATATAGACCTGGCTTCTCCATTGCCATCATCATATTGCTTGAACCTCTACCACTCCTACATTACAAAGTCTTATCCATCACCACTGGCCATATAAACAGGAACTGAGATAGAAAACATCAGGCAGCAGAAAAATCAGGATAAGATGAGTTTTATTATTCTTCATTGAGTTAATAAATAGCTTTTTAGGTATAATTTAACTTAATCTAGGTACAATATTTTTTTTTTATCTGCCTTAAACAGCCATTTTCCACCAAAGAGAAGGTTGCCTTTCAGCTTGTACCGCTCTTACATACAAAATACTTCACAACACTTGCAGAAAAAAATAGCCAACTTAAAAGGTTCAATGTAGTTTATGACGTACTACATTACAGAGGAGTGCAGAATAAACCTGTCATGCAATAGCTCTGAGGTGGGTTCCTGTTATAACCAATTGCTGTCTTCCTGTTGTTTGGTTCTGCTGTTTCAGCTTGTGGAGAAAAATCAGCACATTTTGAATGTCCAGCCAATCTGCCACTTTAGTTTTGGGTTCTGCACTTGAAAGAGTACAAAATCTGACATATATTTGTGGAGACATTATTTACCCCAAAGTGCGTGTTTGCTCACTGGCTTCATCTGGGCCACTGGAAAACTGCACGTTAGAGAAAGTATTCCTCTCACTTCACTGAGCTGCAGCCATGAAGCAGGACAAGCCTTGAAGCAGACAGAGAAAGGCATCTGCCAATGCAATTGCAATCAGCCATTCCTCCACCGCCCTGAGGAATCTAAAGCACAAAATCTGTCTAGCGAAGCACAGAGGCTGTTATTTTAAGCAGGATCTGTAGATGGTATTAATATTATCTAAGCTAGTTGCAGGAAGGAGGAGGTGGAAATACATCTGCCAGACTTCAAGAAACTGAGTGTTAGGATGATGCACAATGATGGAACTAGGGTTAAGCAGTTGCAATTTAGGCTAGATATGAGCAAATCATTTCAAGCGGTGAAATTAGTTGACTAGAAGAGCTCCTAAAAGCTCACACAACCCACTAAAAATTAAAGCTGGCACGCAATAATCCTGTCAGACCAAAATTTACTTGTCCTGCATAGGCAGAACTTATGAATTAAGAGGCCTTTCAGACTACATATTCTGTGATTAACAGCCTTATTATCTGATAAATTTTATCTATTAAATAACATTCTTCTCCATCCTCACCTGTTCCAAGTTTATTCTAAAAGTCTATTCTATTATATGCACATAAATTAGCTCTTCAGTCTTTCATTGTTATTTCATTTTAAAATGTGTAAACTGAAACTCAATCCTTGCAGTGTAAGCATATAGAGATGCTTTTGTTAAAGAAAGAAAAAAAGTAGAGAAAAAACACTCACTTTTGTTTCATGATGAATTTTCTACTGCTATAGAGAACTGCATCATGTTCGGAATTGTTTGGTTTTAAAGCCTTTTTTTTGGGGGGGGAGGATTTTTAAGTGACCTTTGTGTATCCTCCTCAATATTATTGTGTAGCATTTTAGTGATTGCATCCTAGTCCTTGCCTAAGTATTCTTGCATACAAATAAAGGTGGCCCAGAATGTGTTCCGCGTCTCGCTACTAATAACTTCAGTTATGTCTAGCAAGCTCCCTCTTCCCAGTACTGGAATTGGTGACGTCATTTCATATTTTGTTTCAGACAGGACAAGAGTTCCTTCAGTGTCAGACTGGTAACTCTACAATCTAGCTCAGAACTTTGTTCTTCCTTGCTTCCGTTCAATGCTTCAAAAGGAAGATCCATGTCCCATGTTTATGGGTAGATCATGTCCCATGTTTATGGTCAACTTGGAGAACATAAACATGTGCTTTAAAAAATAACCCTCTGCTCTTTTTAGGCATTTTTTTTTTTAATCAATGGCAATAGTTGGTTTATGTCCAGTTTCAGCTAACATGGAACTCTTAATAAACAAAATTTTTGTTACCAATGGATTAAGGCTTCAGAGACATAGAGTCTCAAATTCTGACCCTCCTGACATCACTGGCTTTTTCTTCCTCAGGATACTCTTTACTTCCTGAGGTCATTCAGAGTTTTCTCCAATATCTTCATTTCCCAGATCTCCATTCACATTTGCATCCCATGGCCAACTGACACTAAACGTATTTTCAAAGGAGAATTCAAAGGCCATTGTCTAATCAGCTGTAATAGGCATTTATTTCTCTACCTTGTTCACCAATTTAGAAATCATAAAACTTATTTTATCTTCAGAAACAAGAATGATGCTAGAGAATTTCATGATGTGCTTCAGCATCTTGTTTCTAGGAAAATTATTTCTATTAAATATAATAATTCTGTTTAATTATTTTTGTTAGCTATAAATAAGTATAAAGGACATGCTTCGCTATTGTATTTCCACAGTCCAAAACATCTTCTGTGAAGATTTACTCACTCTCTGTTATCAGAGATGTCAGGTGCTAAACATAGCACAGATGCCAATCTGCTGAAACAGTATTTCTGAAAGACAAAGTGCTCTCTTTTTTTTTTTAAGGTCATTGGC
Source organism: Rhynchotus rufescens (assembly GCA_032273925.1). Lineage (NCBI taxonomy): Eukaryota > Metazoa > Chordata > Aves > Tinamiformes > Tinamidae > Rhynchotus > Rhynchotus rufescens. The sequence goes on from JAVCKT010047520.1 coordinate 14,376, forward strand.
TAAAATCTGAAGAGGCTGAATATTTTTCTGTGTTTGATGCAGACATCATTAATATCCTCATTAAACTGGTTGAAAACATTGCCATTTTTACATGTTTATTTTGTTATTGGGATTGAATAGATAGAGATAAGAAAAGCTACCTTTTTTTGTTTTTTAAAAATGTCTGCAATGACTGATGTATTCTGTACTCTCAGTCGTCTAGAAACAGAACTATGACTAGAACTTTCCAGGCGGTATGAATCAGAGGACAAGGCGGCTTTTCCTTTTCTACTCTGTACTTTGTAGAAAACCTCCTATATACTGGAACACATTTCCAATATTTACTTCAGTGGCTTTTTTTCTTTAAACGAATTAAACATCTTTTTCTGTGTATTCTTATGGGCTGCTACTTTTAACATTTATTATTAATCATAATGTGGTATTTAATCAAACTGCATATAGCCAAAATATTTTCCGTTTTTAAACATTTATTTTACTCTACCAGTATTTCTTTTGCGAAGTTAGTACCTTCTGGCACCATGTTGACTGGTTTCAACCTTTGTCCAAAACTTCCCATTATTTCTGATTTTCTCAAACTGCAACGATACTCTTTGCTCATGCTGTGGGCATAAATTATCACATGACACTATGAGCTATATTTGCCTCACTTTTCCAAGAACCAGGCACTACTTCAGCTTGTGGCATTTGCCACAACGAGTAATTTTGGTGTCAATTTCTGTGTTCTGTCTTTAGTTTTTCTCTGCCTCTCTTTCCCTAAGGTCTTGTAATTCCATATCTGATCTGTTCCTCAGCACTCTTAAAACGTCAGAATGGCTAACCAGCTCTAAAATTTTGCATATGTTTTCATCTTTCTTTGCATCTTCTCATACATATCAGCTGTACACTGCATGAAGTATTCTTTGCACTTCAATAACATAGTTTCATAATGTATATTCTACTGCAACTAATGGAAATCTACAGCAGGCACTTCCAAACTCAGTTATCAAAACTGTAGTCTGACTATCCCTTTTCTTTTTTCCTTTTTTTCCTCAAGGATAAAATATAGCTTAATCACTTTCCAATTATTTTCTCTTTGTTTTGTGGGTTTAGGTATGCTGGTGATTTTAGCTCCTGTTTTCTTTTTGTGCAGAGGATTTCCTTAATCATTCCAGAGCTCAGAATATGACAATCTCTCTCTCTCCTTCCTTGTCTAAGCTGCGTCAGTGTGCTTGCATTGCTTAAAAAGAACCTGCACAAAATAGCGCATCCAAATGACGCATACAAGAAGCCCTCTGCACTAAGTTATAACTCCCACAGTTCCCTCAGTTTTCTGTGGAGAAAAAGAAATCTCTCTGCAATTTCCTTTGAATATGAGTTCTTCAGCCGAATGCTGACTTTCTTGGATAAAGTTTGGCAAACCTTGGAAAATATTCCTACTGTCTACACTGATCAGACCAGTGATTCCGCTTAATTCACAGATTTCTTCACCTTTCAACTAGCAGAGAGAAGTTACTAAAGAAGGATAGAAAATAATTAATACTTCAAGTAACCACCATAAGCACACTAAATCTTAAGATATTCAAACGCACAAGGCATAGGCATATCTTCTCTGAGCAACAAAGGCCATTTGAAGTGCAGGGGTGTCATGATCAATATCTTAAACTGATGTCCCACAGCGGAAGAGAATAAGGAAGACATTTTAACTGGTTCTGTAAATACCTATGCATCTTATACTGCCTTTTACCTGATGCTCAGGTATATCAGAAAAATGATAGAAATTATGAAGTACAACAATCTGGTCGAAGTTTATAAGCACAAGCAGGTTGCAGTGATCAATTGTTATATCAAATGCAGATGTGCTCTCATTCATTCTTCAGCTCTAACAATGAACACCATCCTAAATATACAGAGATTATCCTCAATGTATAAACACTGCATTCTCATTAGTTTTCATTCATAAAGAGGAAGGAAATGCCATCTAGTTGAGAATTTATGATCCTAATAAGAAAATTGGTAAACAAATAAAAAAAATTAGCCAAATGTTTTTGAATCCTGCTATATACACTCTCTTCTAGCAGACTGCATAGGCAATATATATATATCCATTTTTACATAGTGTGTCTAAATGAGAAGCACACATAGTCAAGGAGGCTGACAGAAATCTATCTTTTAATTTGATGGTAGCAATGAATACAGAATTTGGAAAGATTTATGCCACGACTTGGGGAATATAATATTCATCTGGAATTAACTAATTTTTGCAATCAATGTTCTGTGGGTGATACACTACTGCCAGGAAAGATTTGTGGTTGCCTGAAGTACCAATTACCCTCTATTTTCTACAGTTAAAATGTCTGGTAATGTGAGTTGCAGCAGCAAATTTTATATATCGCTTAGGATGGGAATGAATGTGTTGTCTATTATGTCTAGAACGAAATTTTGTTAAGATAAAATAAACAGTAGAATAGGAATCATTTGGATTTATGTAAGAAAACTTAATTTAGTATTTTATGTATTTATTTTTCTGCCCAATGATACTTCCCATTAAGGTTAATTTTTCTCATATGTTAGGAAAAAGTGTTCTTGGGAAAGGTCATCTCTTTTCAAATATCGGGCGAGTCCAGATAGTGCAGTCTAAAACCATCAACTGTGAACTAGAAATGCTAAATAAACCACTGCTTCAAAGTTAAACAGATCTCACTCTTGGCATATACTGCTGTAAGTCCT
>JAVCKT010047529.1:0-17080 GCA_032273925.1 Rhynchotus rufescens
CTGGTGCATATAGGCTTTCTTATTTAAACTTAGGCAAAGACTATGGCTGTTTTAGAGATACTCACTTTTGGTTCCCTTCAATTTGCTCATTTACAAGGGAGGCAAAGGGAATGAAGCCTCCCTAAACTCCTAAGCATATCAGAATGCCAAAATGCCTTCTAAATTAAGATAGCAGCTGAGAATTTACCTTCTGATCCTTGCAACCACTCATCCTTTATGAAGGGAAGGAAGCTCTCGGTGACTGAAAACGGCCCATTTCCTTAGTCGAGGAGTCTAGAGCCTCCAAAGGGCAGCACTCATCGAGAGGAGTTTTTTAATTAAGCTTGCTAAACAAATGCTTAATCTTTCTGTGCAAGTATTTATATTCCGCAAGCAGCGCTTTTTGCCTTTGTTAAACATTGATTAATATCGTAGGCATCTCGCCCATTAGGAAGATCATTAAGTCTGATTATTAAGTATGGGAGCAACAAGCAGAATCGCAGTGCTGGCTGCAGCAGTCTCCAAGGTTCCTCCTCAGGGACCTTCTCCTTTGGGAATGGTCATCCTGGGGGAAAGCAGAGGGGAAGGCACCATGGGGAGGAGGTAGTGACTGTGACTATTGAATATTGACTGTGTCCCTGTACTTCTGTGTCACTCTTTGTTTTTGCTTCTATGAGAAGTAGTATTAAGTTCAGATAAGCAAGGAAGGAAGGGCCTTTCCCTTCCAGTGCTGTCCTGCAAGCTTATGTTTCCTTGGAGCTCCCAAATGTCATTCAAAGGAAGAAGAAATAAAACAAAGAAAAGTAATAGATCCCTCCCCCTCTAGAAAATGAAATGAAAATGTTTGCCAGTCGTGTGCCAAATTTCCCTCATTTTAAACATAGGCGCATCTCTCTCCTCTTTAAGGCTGCTGTTTTAAGAAATAATAACGGTAATAAAAAATAGAAATGCAATCCAGGCTTAAGTCAAGAACTACGTGTCTTTGTTGTCTTCCAGTTTTTCTTCCTCAGCAGGTCTCTGGATCCATCCCAACTTCTGTGCTGAGGGCTCTTCCTCTCCTGAACTTCTTTAGGTAGCAAAAGAGCAGGTCTTGTCCCAGAGGAAGCCCTCGGTTGGCTGCCCCCTTTCCAAAATGCAGGGTTTGCTCTTAAAAGGCTTCACTAGGTCACAATTCAAGCAACAAAACTGACTAAAAAATTAGGGAGCAAAGAAAAATAGCTAGGAAATAATGCTCAGCTAACTGTAGATGGTAAATGAAATAAAATATAGATAAATACTTCTCTCGCTGCAAGATTAATGTAGTATTTTGTAACGGGAATAGCCAAGAGCCTGTGCAGGCTGGTGTCCAGCTTGTGGCTCCGAGCCTGTGGGAGCCGTCCCTGGAGCTTCTCACTCCCTGCCTCCATGTCCATGGTTTTCAGGGCTTGGCGCCGGAGAGGAGAAGTGGAAGAAGCTGGTGAGTCGGCGTGTCCTGTTGGGGACTCGATTTCACTACACAATTTGTCAGGCTGCTGGAGGAGAGACCGTTAACCGGTGCTGGTAAGGAGACACGAAGTCTAATTTTTCAGACAAGTGTGCGTGGAAATAATTGCTTTATATTTTTGCTGAGCAATTGTTTGATTAATGGTGGGAGTCAACGTTTTCAGCGAGTATCTGCCTACGAAAGCCCAGGTGCTGGGCTTCTGTAGCAGCATCCCCATTAGCCTTGCAAAGAGGATCTCACGCCCCTTAAAGCTTGCAGCTCTCCTCTATACCTCCCAAATCCATTTAGCTTTCCACACATTCTGCATTTCCTCCCTCCTAAAGTATCCCAGCTTAAACTAAGATTCCATTTTTGGCGTGTGTTGCCACAGGGCAAGCTGGGAACGAGGAAGCTGCAGGACGAAACTGCAGGACTTGGGGACACGGCGTTTATTTGGGAAGCAGAAATTTTATTTATTGCAGGTAGCCAGTATTTCCTGTTCTGACATTCATGGAGTTCATATACCAATCTAGGTCCTGTTCAGTACCAGTTTTATCTGGATTCCACCCCAAAAGCATTTCTATGTCCTATACAAGTAAAACTTAAAATTATTTGTATGTGTATAATTATATATATGGTACTGTTATGTACACACACATGTAATATATAAATAATTCAGAGTTTTGAAAGCACAGAGAACTTTAAAAAGAAAGGCTTGGTTAACTTTTTAACTAGGAGCCAGGAGATGATGTAGAAGTTGGTGGGTTTATGAAGTTTAATGGGACAGAGAAGTTTCAGCCTTGCCTAAAATTCCTAAAATTAAAACTTTCTATTAAAATGTGTTACCTTTTTAAGGAGCATATTAGAAAGCAGTTAAGTAAAAAATACCTTTGAGTATCTGAGTGTCTTGTTCTCACAAGAGTTCATGGTTATATTGGCTCAGGTGGCTTAGAATGATCTTTTTTGGGGGGCTGCAGAGAGAACATTCAAAAACAGAATAAGAAGCTCAAATTGGCTCCCAGATTCAGGAACCTTAGGGGACATCAAAGCTTGTGCGACTGGGAGCGTGTGACGTGCTCCCGGTTCCATCCCGGCACTGAAAAATCAGCTCTCCGTTCCTTAGGCTTCTTCACTTTCCAGACCCTCTTCCCGTATTGAAGTGAGCAAGTGTGGCCTTCCTGAAAGGGAGCCAAGTGAAATCTCTTGTTCAGAGGAGGCCACAGGTCTCCTCTGGCAGAAGCACAAATGTAAATTTGCTGTATTCCTTGAACAGCAATTAATTCCCATGGAACGAATAAATACTCTGAATATTTATTAAAAGAAACTACATCCCTGAAGAAACTGCTGCACAGAACTCTGTCTCTGTTCCCCACTGAGAGTTATTATCTCAAAATTAAACTGTTGGGTAAGATCTGGGAGTACTAAACCTTGTTTTTTAATAAAAAGTTATTGTGTGGTAATAAGATGATATTTCTTCTGTATTTGTGCAGAGCTGTGAAAATATGATGAAAAACATCTAAGTTATGAGCTAGAAAAGGGTAGATGGAGGATTAAATGTGACGTTCAGCAGTGAGTGGAATAGGGAAAGATCAATTGGTGACAAGACACACCTGGACGTGGGGAGAGGGAAAGATGCAGCAACGTCAGTGCTGTTTACTATTTCTCTATGATTATCAATAATGAAATATTATATGCTAGCAGATGATTTAAAAAATACATTGAATTGGAATTTAATGGAGCACAGTAGCAGGTGAGGGGATCGTTGCCAAGTTCTCCTGGACGGCCGCTTGTTCACAAGGAGCGTGGAGAGAAATTGGGAATGGAAGGAGATGGAAACAGGTAGTTACAGGCAGCCATGGGGGGTACACCCGATGAGCAGAGTGGAAAGACCTGGGTGTTTCCAGGTGTGTGCTGGGTGTTTCCAGGTGGAAGGTGTTGCCAGATGTTTCCAGGTGTGTGCCAGGTGTTTTCCATCACCTTGTGTGTCCTGCCAGCAGGAGGAATGGCTCTAGGGAAGCCCCTGGCTCCCTCCTGCATCTCTAGGGCCAGGGCTAAGGGGCAGAGGGAGTGAGTGGGGCTGGAAGGGGCGTGCAGAGCCTCTTGGAAAGCCCCGGCAGCACCCGGAGCTGCTGCAGCCCTTGGTGGCCTGCGCTGAAGGCAGAGCTTGGTAGCGTTCAGCAGCTTGATCCAGATGGAGATCACTATGGAATATCATAGGCCCTGGGGTTGTAGACAGAGCAATTCTCTCCTTATCAGTAGGTCAATAAAAAGAACTTAAAAACTTTAAAATTGATATAGTAAAACCTAGACCAAGGCAAGAAAACTATCAGAAAGCAGCTGCAGAAGCCTGGCTCTGATTTCTGTGGAGTTCCCTGCCGCTTGGCCAGGGTGGGCACGTGGCTAACTGCACAGGAGCTGTGATTGCTTGGGGGACACGCGAGGGAGGAAAACACAGAAGGAAGAACTGTGAGGAGTTAATTATCACCCAGTACCTGGGCGGTGTAAAAGACGAGGAGAAGCTTAAGGAGCTACTCGAGTGTTAAGTTTTACATTACACAGCTGTAGTCAGCGGCATGCGCTGGCTTTGTACCTTGGCATCCTAGTAATTATTTGTGGATATACACGAGGGGCATGACAATTGTTTGAGATGCATTATTGTTGGAAAGGAAGGCTATCATCTCTAACAGGCTGGAAGATGCTAAAAATAACAGGTTTTGTGATCGATGTTGAGCATTAGCATGGCATCAAAGCCATATAAAGCATGTGAGCAACAACTTTGCTGCTGAACTTGCCATAAAGGGCTGTTGAGGGTAGTGAAATCAAGAGAGTTGGGGAGTTATTGTTAGTTCTCTGCAGCGAGCAGATGAAATCAAAGGGGAGAGAGCTACTGATGACCAGGATTGTTCCAGTGAGAGGGAGCAGCACAAGGGAAGGAGCAGCAATATCCGAGGGAAGCAAGATTACAATTTCATGGAATGAAGGGCGTGATATGAAGTCACAGCATGGCTTAAAATGAGCGATAGGTTACACATATTACATAGATTTAGTTTATATCTGTTATGTATTAAAGCCATTAGTAATCCTTCCCATTCCCTTGCTTGCATTCCACAAATGAGACTCCAACCTGCACTGCTTGTGAAGACCTTCATCTAGATGGTCTTTCTTTGCAGGCCACCGTGGGACATGCTGACCTTCCAACTGGCCCCCCACCAGAGAGGGATGTGGGCTTTGTGTCCAGCATCTCCAGCCCAATATTTTCACCTTGCAGGTCAGGAGAGGGACCACGGGGTTTTTCCCCCTCCTGGCTGCTCAGGCAGAGGCTCCATGTGGCGAGGGATCTACATTTTATCCTTAATCAAAGCTACAAGAAGCAAGTCTGCTGCGCCTAATGGTAGGGGGGGAATGGGGATTTGAGCAGGATTTGAAGTAGTGAAAATCATAAGGAGATTAATGATTAGGGAGAAAAAAAAAAAGAACAAAGTAGGAAGGATTCCTGGAAGATGTGGGTTTAATGAGTGATTTGCAAGAGGAGAGAGAGGGCACTTGGCAGAGGGATGCGGAATTGCATGACCATTGTGAATTGAGCATTAGTGCAGTAATGGCTGGAGGGTTTTTAAAGATATAAAGAAGAATTACGTAATCCTGAAGGAGATGTAGAGAGTTCAGAGCTGAAATGGACTTCATGTGTGAAATGATGACAGGTACTTAGGAAGTCTGTCAAATAACCAGAGTCAGGAAAGCAGTGGCTCAAAAGACACTCCTGTTGTTCATGAGTGCGAAGTGGGTTCTTATTTTATGGATGAGACATGACAGCAAGTTTATCAATATGTATTTCTTTGCATATGTGATGTGGCATCATCTCTGTTACTTTATAAACTGCTGTAACACTTTGTGCAAGGTGAGAAATGTACCAACAATTTCATTTCATTTCATTGTACGGGAGGCAAAAAAACAATGACTGTTTCACTAAATTAAAAGCAATGACACTGCCAAGTGCTTCATTTGCTGCTATTTCACTGTTGTGTGCATTGCAGAACAGTAAAGTAGTTCAGGCCACTGCCAGCAATGTTGATCCATCAGCCTGGCTTATTTAGACTCCTTTTATGATTAACTGCATTTCTTGTGTTTAAAATGCCTAAGTCATTTCCAAGATGTGAAGCTTTTTCTAAAGCTTCCATGGAGGAAGAAAAGTGCATTTTTTTTGCATTTCCTCTTTCAAATAATTCCGTAGTGCTACAACCAATGATCCCCTGCAAGAGATAAGTGCTCTGCCTTCATTACAATGGCAAAGAGATAGGGTCAAACAAAGAGAGAGAAAAAGAAATAGAAAATTTCTGACACTTGACATAAAACTAGCACCATGGACAGTATGCAGTTGGGCTCTGTGTAAATTGTAATATACGTTTTTTGGTCAAATATTTGTATGATTTTCTTATTCTGCTTATTTTACCCAAGGGCCATGTTATTGCTCTTCTCAGTTGAGTTTCTCTCAATCTCCATTCCATGCTTCACCAATAATTATTAGTAAGCACAAGAAAAGGCACAGTCTTGTATCTTAATATGAATGCAGATGATGTAGAAGTTGGTCTTGATCTGATCTTTTAGAAACCTTTTAGAAAGGACTTTGGTTTTCCTTCTATCAAATAATCCTTTTCTAAACAAAACAAAGAACTTGGAAATCACTTTTATCCTTTTGAAGAAGAAGAGCAAGCATTTCCCTGCTGGATTCCTATTGCAAGGCAGGTTTATTGAGTAAATTAAAGCTTAAAGCAAGAATCGAGGCATATCATGTTATATCAGGAGCGTGAAGGGGAAGATGTTGGTGCCGTGATGTTGTGCAAGTCATGGCGAGAGCTAATTGCTGCCTGATTTCCTTGGTAAGACAGCACGCTGAAAACAGGACAATTTCAGGACATTAAAATCCTGATTTTACAATTAAAATTGTCATTTTGATGTTTGATGGCAAGATTTAGCAATTTCCTGGTAGCACTGTTCCGTAATGCAATTAGGTGCCTCGCTATCAGCGCCGGCAATCCATTAACATTATGTAAATCACAGGCGTGACAGCTTTTTGACAACACATGATAAGTAATAATGATGATGGAGCTTTATGGATTATTTCTCCCCTTGCTGCCTCGAAAACTGCTGGTTTTGACACCAGCTCACACGTGTCTGCTGAGACTTTCTTTTTCTGGCAGGTGAGTTTTTAACGTAGCATTAAAATTTATGTGAGGCAGATGACTAAATTCTAGAATCTTGAGTGGAAATGCTTTCTTATGTGGCTAGGCTCTTTCTTAATCATTTTTCTTAATCATACAAGGCACAAAGTCCATGGGATCTGAGGAGTAAGTGATGGGAATGGCATCGCCACAAGGTGAGGACCCGTCCTGGCCAGCATGGAAACCCTCACTTTCACAGAAGGAGGGGATGTTTAGGCAAAACCCTAAGCACAGTCAGGTCTCTATCAAATTAAATAACTGCAGTTCTGTTGTTAGGAGAGATTTAACCCAATCTACATCTCCTCGGGACAGAGCAGCCTGGTGTTAGACCCTCTGGTTAGACCCGGTCTCTGGTTCCTGGTGTGACCAGGTGCCACGTTCTGGTGTTTCCCTTTGTGGCAGGTGAGCTGCTCTGCTGCCAAGTGGAGCAAGGGATTTGTTTTCTGGAAGCCAAACTCGATGGCAAAGGATATGTATAAACCTAAGAGAGAACGGGGTGGCAATCTGTGACTCCAAACGTTTGCTAACTTACTTTCCCTCTCTGCCTCTTGTTAAATGGATGCAGATTGCTGCAATTTAATGAGCCAAGAATCAACATTTTCCTTCTGAACTCCGTGCGTCATAAACTGTCTTAGTCTTAATATCTTCCTTTTTTTCCTCTATTTCTGCCTTTTGGGAACATTTCCAGTTTTTCTCCTCTTCTCTCACTAAGAAGTATGCAGTAGTAGGGTTTTTTTTCCCCTCTAACAAAGAGGAGGGTTCATTAATTAATAATGCGAGCAAAAGCTGTCAGTCGCTCAGTGCAACGAGCAAAAAGGAAGGCAAATTTAAGAGCCTGCAGACACCCCACAATAGAAAAATTGTGGTTCAACCTCTGCCTATCTAGTGCTGCATTGTGTCAATTCTCAAATTCCCACTGTTTTCCTCTCCATCTGCATAGCAAAGAGACCATCATGTTTATAGATGCTATAAACATAAATAAACTCCATAGTGACTGGTAGCAGGGAGAGAGGTTTTTTTTCTATTTGAAAGATGATCTAATTTTAGCGGTAATTAGACCTGGTGGAATGGACCATATATCTGCTTTTATGTACAGATATCTTCTTTTCATGTGCATGCATGCACATGTCCACAGACTTTTAAGTGTCTATACCGAGATGTGCTTATTTGTATGTAAATTTGTATGTATTTAATTTGTAATTGTAATTTGTTTGCCTTTAAGTACTGGTTGTTGCCTGGGTTCAGTAACTCGACTATAAAGATGTAAGGTCCTGGTTCTGTTCCTGAGTAACTTCTCAGTCTTCATTTTGATAATATGAACTGATAGTGTTCTATAAAGCCCTCTCTGGACTGCACATTCTCTACCTGCTCAGCAATTTCAATTTATGGGGACTTTTAATTGTTCGTATCCATTAAAAAAAAAAATGTGGAGAAAACAATCTCAATATGCCTATAAATATAGCTGCAATATCAGATAAATAATGACACAGCATTTACACTGACTACATATGAAAACTAAAGAAATATATATTTTTTTTTAACTTGGAAAAACTTCCATCTTCAAAATATACTTGTTCCATTTCATGCCAAATGGCATTGCTATTTTAATGGAGAAGAATCTCTCGGAGTGTGCAGGGGTGATAGGGATATTGTCTTTCATCAGGACTCTAATTATAAGTAGTAGGGTTTCTACTTACATACCATGCAATTAATTCCTTAAATGTTTTATCTTGAAGAGGATCCCGGGCACAGGCAATTATGTAATTTCCCATCTTCTTGCCGTTCCGGGCGGATAATCACAGCCAAGCAGTTGAATTCCCAGTACGCAGCACAACTCATCTAGGGTTTCAGGTACTTGGGAAATGAAGAAGATAAAAGCTCACTTGGCCATAGAAATATAGATTTAACTGGAAGTCTGTGAAGATTATTCAACCTGTGCTGCGTGCTAGTGTTTTATATCCTTCTTTTAACCTGAGGAGGTTTGTAAATCTGATCACAAGAGTCCAGTTACTCCCTACTACTTCCCATAGGCCTTCTAGCCACTTTTGATGGGTGTTGTGGTTACTCCTTCCTAAACTCTCCATCATCCATTTTTAGGATCCATAATTGCCAAATTATTAGTGAATATAAATGGAGAAAATATCCATTTCTGGCATTATTTTGGCTTATTTTTTAAAAAGTAACTTTAAAAAGATCATTGCATTTAGCATTCAAGAGGTAAGATTAGCAAAATTGCATGTGCCTCCTTGTCACTTAAGAGAATGATCCAGAGGGTCAGTGTAGTTGAGGTAGTTGCATGTTAAAACAAGTTTAAATAAGCCTGAGACATGAAAAGGAACAAAAACTGGTTTCTTGTAATTTGTTCCCTAGAAATGTACTAAAATAGATTATAATGAATGTGAAATATTCAGTGATATTGGAGAAAAAAAACATTTTTCTCCTACTGTCATAGTCATTATGACAAGGTATTCACCAAGGCTATAATGCTGGTCTATTTAAGGAAGACTTCTTAAGTCTTAAAGAAGGCTATGAAAGGAATAATTTTATCATAGTAATTAAAAATTTTAAATGCTTTATTACATCGTTAATGATCAAGAGGAAGTCTATGACGATACCTGCATAAATAGAGATATTTTTAAATAGTTTATCTATTGAGGAACTGGGGAGTGCAAAGGAGGAGTTCACCTTTCAGAGCAGATTTTGAGGGCTCCCTGCAAAGGGTGCTGCCCTGTGGCTGCAGTTCTTTGGCTATAGATGATGACTTTTCAGCAGGAGCTGCTGGTGGTCTCTGGCTGTGCCCTGCATCGCTTCTCTCTGCTGGATATGGCTGCTTTCCATTTCTTTAAATTAATAAAAATGAAGCCTGGAGAAATTTGGGAGAAATTGTCTCTTAAAGGACTTGTAGCAGGGAGAATAGTTGGCTTTTTGTTTCAGAGTGAGTGACTTGCAGGGATTATAAACCTTCGGTCCTGTTTAATGTGTAGTAATGTCAGTTGAGATTCTGCTATTGAATTCGTTTGACTTCAAATCAGTCCCTGAGAGGGCCTGTTTTCCATGCAGTTTAATTTGTGACTTTGAGTGACTCCTTTTAAACTCAGTAGCAGTGTTTGTTTCTGCTTCTAACATGTCGTCTTACTGCCTTTCCTCTCCATCTTACTGAGGAGAACAAGTAGGCTCTACATCTGACCACACACCAGGACGTCTTAGTCTTGGACTAACTTGGACTGGAAATTTTTCATTTTAAAGGTCTGCACCAAAATCTGCTGCATTTGGCCAGGAAGAGAAGATCAAAGACCAGTTGTGTTGCTTTGGGGACATAGACTTTAAGGCTTTAACAGATGCCATCAATCTGTTGCCTTCTAATGAGTTTGTGTGGCTTCCTTGAGTTAATTATCTCCTGACAAGTGTTTGTCTGCCATCAGTTCTGTGCTTCTGTGCTAGATTTCCAGAATTAAAAAAAAAAAAAAAAAAAAATCTGTTAACAATTCCTAATTGTAAAATACAGAGAAAACAACATCCTTTGGGTTTGAATAGTATGTTGGCAATAACATCCTTGAACTTTTTTTATATAACAGCAGTATTTCAGCTTGAAGGACGCACTTCTCTGGAAGAAAAAAGGCATTAAGCCACAAAAGCAAAAACACCAGTGGCTTTGTGCACATAAAACACGGTCTTTATTCCCCTCCCCACTCCTCATTCATGATTTTTATCTGAAAGGAGAAGATAATTCATGTCAAAATTAAATGCGTGACCCTTCTTTAGAAATAGGGAGCTTTTCAAGGAGGATCGTTAGAAATAATCTATTTAATGTCCTCTGGCATGATGCCCTGTTAGCTGCAATTTAATGACACTAAGTACTAAAGAATCTCTTCCAGAGCTTGGTGATGCCCTCAGATATAATTGTTCATGTAGCTGTTGATATTATGGTTTGTAAAATAAACAGTTATAAAGCCTTATGCTTTAGACTAAAAGAGGAGGTCGTATCAAGTAGAATAAGAAACTTTTTCTAGAGATTGAATCGTCCAAATCTGCCATTCTTTCTTCAGCTGAATAATACCTTCCTTTATGAAGAAAGGACAGGAATGAGAAGACAAATTGTGGATTTTCCAGGTGAGAAAATACTCGTTTTGCAAAGGTTTAAAGATCTCAACCAAAATTAATTCACCAGTGCTAGTGAGCGATGCAATTTCAGCCTCATACACATTGAACTGCGCCTTAGAGATGGAAATGATTGGCCTAATGTGCATCTTATTTTAGTGAAGAATATAGGTATTCTTGTTATACTCAAGGTCAAGACACGAAAATGTCTGTACTTCTCCCATTCTTAAAACATCTTAGTTGCTGTTCACTTGGAGCATTTTCATTTCAGCTGTTTGCTTTGGTTTGATGTTTGCACTGCAGTGAAAACTCAGATTTCAGAACGAGTGTTTCTGCTGGATTGGAATACATTAGAACTGTGTCAGGCAAAAGCCATGCTGGGAATATTTTCATTGGAATAAAATGCTCTATTTGGAGGAAGAGATTTTTTTTGCCCAATTATTTCTCAAATGCAAGGAGAAGGCACTGCTAAAGTCTGAAAAGCCTGAGAAGACTCCAGAGTTGGAGGGAGTGGCAGATTTCAATATTTCAAGCGATTTTGCACCCTGGAGGCCCACCTAGAAGAGCTTTGTTCCACACATCACATAGGAAAAAAACTAAAAGAGCCTGCAGAAGACCCAAGGTGGTCCTGAAACAGCCTTGAGAGAGAAGCGGGACGTGGTGAAGGATCTGGGTGCGGCTCTGCAGCGTCCTGGTCGCGCTGCTGTCCCTGTCCCTGTTACTCGCGGGCAGCCTGCGCCCACTGGACTTAAAATAGCTGAGCCCCGTTTCGGGTGACAGTCACGAGAGCCGACATGCACTCCTTTCTTATCAGGTTTGCTCTGCGAGACAGCAGCAACCCGAAAAGGCTTCAGCTTCGCTTTGTCAGCTCTGGCTACAGAGCTAGCGCAGTTTCTGCTTGCGGTGTCTTGAGCTCATGGGTTGGGGTTTTTTGTTTTGTTTTATTTTCTGTCCAGACATCCAGAAGTCTTGCTGCATTTATAATTGCAGTCTTAAGTGCCCCAAATCCTAAAAATTCCTTCCTGAACTCTTGCCCAGCAGGCCTGGTGTAAAAATCTCTTTCACTTCCACGTTTGAAAGCGGTTTTTCAGTGACAATTTACCTGTCCTCCCACATGTCACACAGCAGATCCTGGGAGAAGAGTTTCCCAGGGTGTTCCCAGTGTGGACCATGGGCTGCCCGGCCTCCTGGGGCAGAAGAGCAGAGCTGTTCCATCAGTAAGAGCATCAATACACGTGGTCCTGTGGCAACCTGTTCCAGGTTACCATGAAGATATTTAGGTATTAGGTGCTTTACGTTAATCTTGATGCTTCTTTGAAGACATGAGGCCATGGACATCCATGAAAACTGCATTTGAAATCCCATGACTATTAATTCTGCCCTCAACGCAACTTGAGCAGGTAGCACTTAGAGTTAAATAAGAATTGCATTAATGGGCTTACATGGTGTTTTTTAGGAGTCCTTGGCAGAAATTGCCTTCAGTTTGTATGTGTGACCTGACATTCCTCCTCTTCCCTCATTCTCCTTCCGTTCCTTGCAGAGTAGCAGGAAGGGATTTAGCACTGACGGAGCCCTGGGGACACAGGCTGCGGGCTGAGGACAGGAGATGTTGCGACAGGGCTTGCAGTGTCTGCTCCAAACGAGGCCTGGGAGGTGGCAATTATTGCTGAGCCCCCTGCCACCCCACGCTTGATCCTGGCTGCAGAGAGGCTCCTTGGTCCCCCTTGCAGGCTTGAGTTATGGGCACATCCATGCACCGACCTTCACAAAAAAGAAATGGGAATCTCCTCACTGCCACCTACAATGCCTTTAAATTAAGGTACCTTTTATGTATTTAGTTTTTTTTTCTTTTTTTTTTTCTAAGCCAAAGAAAAGAGGCCCGAGTATCTAAAAGAAGACAAATACCTCTTGGTTTGCAAGATGTGTTTTATGGCAGTACTTTTTTATCTATTGAAAAAATACTCAACCTTGAAAACACGTTTTGAAGGAAGGAATCAAAATAAATTAGGCTGAGGGGGCTACTGATCTTCTGCTGTGATGGGTCTGCCCCTGTATGAGAAATGTGGTTTTCATTCCAGCAACTGCAGGGGTTCACAGAGCATACAGTGAAGTCCTGGCTTGCAGGAAACCCCTGATTAATCTGACATCTAGGAATAATTCTCTTGAACCCTAACATGATGTTTACCTCGTGCTTCTACAGTTTTAAATATCTTTCTGCTTAATCACTTCATCTGTAAAAATGGGCTTGGAGAGTGTAGGACATGTTCTTGTCTATTTTGTTCTAATTTATAAAACAAACATTTTTAGACTTGAAATCTTTACCCTGTGATCTTTGAATGTCTGAAGAAGTTACATAAACTGCCTACACGTTATATTACCCTCATCCTGGCACAGCTCTGCATGTTATCAATAATTATAGTAGCAGTATCTTTATGGATCTTTACTTTCGTTAACAACATTGAGCTTAATCGGTTGCTTTTAACTTTCCTTTCTCCTTTTTTATATTTAAAAGATACATCTAATTTGAAATATTAACATGTAGACACACACATTTATATGTATGTACAGTATACACTGTGGATAAAAGGTATTGATAAAAAATTGGAAATACTGTGCATTCATAAATATATATGTTTCCAAAGTTCCTTCTTTAGGCTGTGCTGCTCCTGCTGTGAAAAATACAGATGTGAACAAGGCAGCTAAACCTAAGCGAGCCAAACTGGAGCAGAGAAATCCCATCGAGCTCGCGACGATTATAAATACTTCAATAAATAAATAAATAGTGTATTTACAGGAGGAGTTGTTTCGTTAGGGGAATATTCCTACTTGCTCAGGAATGTGGGGTGAGTGGACAGCCTCAGTTCTGTGGAAATTGGGTGGATGTTGAACCCAGTGTCCGAGAAGGCCCAGGAAAACCGACCTTTGCAAAGCGGTTGCAAAACCTGATCTGATAACGTAACGCTCCATATGCTCCTCCAGCACTTGCATTTTGCCTTCTAATTTTAATTCAGAGAAAAGAAAGGAATCTCTTCATATCCGAGGTCCTCCCCCGTTAATATTGCCTAACATTTTCTTGTTTGAAAAATATGCTGCATAATCTGTGCGAGTAAAATGTTCATGCTTAGGTAGGGATTGGCTCCATCTCGGCCAAGCCTGTGAGCCCTGAGAGCTTCTGACTGTTCACAGTGCCCTTGGTTGCAGTGGTAGCCCTTGGGCTGCTGGTGCAGCCTCTTCAGTACCAAGACTCCCCTTTCAGAAACTGGGGGCAACCAAAACAATATCTGTCAGTATTTGGGGCTGAAACAGGTTATCAAGTTTCACCCAGTAACAATATTTTTATTTCAAATTAAGTCAAACTCTAATTATACAGAAACCGTAGCAAACGGAAGCAAAAATGGAGTTATTTCCGAAAGTATTTTTGGCCCCTTTTAGCGCAAAAAAATCCACAAAAAAGGAAAGAAAGGCACAGAGAAAATGCCATTTTTGTATTTCTCTTTATGTCCTGTCGGGCCCTAGGGTTTCTAACTCCATACAGCCCCAGAAACAGGTAGTTAACGTGTTGGAGAGATGAGAGCCTTGGCCATGCCCCAGACCGGGCAAATAAGGGTGGGCAGAGAGAGCCCAACCTTGTCCCACTGCAGATTGACTCCCCCATTTGGAGAAGGACTGAGAAATGTGGGTTTCTCCCCGTTGTTTCGAGACTTGCAGTGAGTTAATTTGCATTTTTAGCCCTCGTTGGAATCAAAGCAAAGAGATCCATGCAGGTTTCCAGCTGCCTGGCAAGCAGCAATAGCTTCAGCCTCGCCACGATGCTTTTGTAGGAGGAAATTAACTTCCCAGGCACGGGGCTTGTTTTGAACCGCTTTAATTTCTTCCCTGGCTCCTGTTTCACGTCTCTCAATGGCCAGTGCTGCAGTCACTCTTATTTACGGGCTCTGCAATAATGAATAAATAAAACCCAACGTTGCTTAATTAATTCTAATGTCCAGATGTATCTGTTTGTGTTAAGTGTACTCTGAGAAGATGTCTGGATTATGAGGAAGTGCTAATCCATCCTTATTACAAATCCGTGGCGTAAGTGGCTGGAGCTGGGCCAGGGGCTGCCCGTGCCCAGGGAAGTTGCTCAAAAGGCAGCTGGGAGGCAGAGGGGAGCGGAGGAGGAGCTGGGTGAGCGCAGGGGCACCCAGGACTGCTCCCCTTTTATTCCCTTGACTAAACCGGAATCACTGCCATTGCTTTCGTAATTGTTGAGCTGATTTTGAGACAGCTCAAGCTGTAAAACACTGCTGAGCCACTCTTGAGACACGTTGAGAAATTACTTGCTATGCTGTTCTATACACACCTACTTATATTTTTATATTAGTTTACATTTGAAATCTTTCCAGTTTATGTTTCTTTACTTCATTGTCAGAAGTTAGTCTAATTTTTTTTGATCTGAAAACTTTCTGAGCTTTTATTCGCTGCATTCCCAGAGTGTTTCATCTGTGGGATGTCCAGTCTCCGTCATTATGCCACCCTGTGCCACATGCTGTAGGTGTGCCTGCTTGAGCAGGAAGGTTGGACTTGATGATCTCTAGAGGTCCCTTCCAACCTTAAAGATTCTGTGATTCTGTGATTATTCCTATCCATAAAAAGATCACATAAAATCCGGGCAAAAGTCAGGCCAGTGCATTGTAGGAAACGTGATGCTTTTGCTTTACATTTTATTATGCACAGTTTTATTTAAGAGTTTATGGAAGAGGAATGTGGTGCTGTAAGAGGGATCCCAGCAAACAGGTATCTGATTGTTGGGGGCCTCCCTTCTCACATAAGGTGGGAAGGAGAGAGGTGGATTAGTTTATCAGGCTCTGAATAAAGGCCTTGGAATAAAGGCTCTGAAATGCACTTCTTTATTTTTAGGAGGTGAATGTAGCAGAAGAGGAACCTGGAAGGGAAACTGAGCTCTGTGGTTTGGTGCCCGGAGCAGAAGAGCCAGCACGAGGTGTCCTGTTGGTGCTGGGAGGGACCCTGTGAAAGCACTGAGGTAAGGGCAGGAGCTGCTGTAGTATCCTCATCCCTCGAGAAATGTGTGGGAAAACATGACCTCAGGGCAAACTTCCCCATCGCTGGAAAACAACCCCAGTCAAGTTGGGTTTTCTGCAGGTCCCAGCCTAAGGGACCCTCTCTCTGCTCCTGTAGCTGTTCAAATTCTCAAGGATAGCCTCGAGGCAGTGTGATTCCTTGGAAAATCTAGGCCCATAAATAAATGTCCTTGCAAATCTAAAAGAAGGGTTTCTAGCATGCAAGAAGCAGCTTGGTGGAAACCCAAACCAGTGTTAACTTCAAACTCTAGTGAAAGTCACACCAAGTAGCACAAACCATCAGTATCAGCTACGATGTCAGTGGTGTATTTAAGAATCACACAATTATTTCAGATGCCAGTCTCTTAATAACATAGATTATGAAGGAAACACAGTTTTGTGGTGACAATTTCAGTGTATTGTCACTGAATTACGAAAGCTTTGTTGGGAATATTGTGCTAGATTATGTGGAACACAGCAATGAGTCAGGTACGCTCCAGAATGATCTCAGATCAATAGAAAGGAACAACTAATTCACTAGTGTTTGTACATCTCAATTATTTTTGCACTCAGATAAGGGGGAAAAAACATGCCTTGTACTAAACTGAGAGAATTCAACCACATTTCATGCCCTTCATGTTTTTATTTTAAACATAATTCTATTTTTTTTTTTTTTTGCCCGCCGGCAAAGAAAAAATGTAATTCCCAGTTTAATTTGGTTTTAAATCTATAATATGTTATATTGACAATACCTCCAAGCTGTAATAACATTAGTGTACATTCCTCATACAGGGGAAGAATATATCTCAGCATTAAACTGAGAGCCCTCCTAAAAGATCTTCTTGTACTACAAGTAATCCTAGGTTTAATAGAAAAGGTGGATTTAGGTTTAGGAACCTCAATATTTTGTTAGGCTAAAACAGTTTCCTTAATTTGTGGATTTTTCTGTTCTGTAAATACATTTGGTTAATAAAAAAGAAAAAGGTAAGGCTGGGTAGAGGCTGATTTGTGTATTGCGGAATTTTAACCCTTTTTAGCACCAAAATGAAATTTCGTTAGAGTTTCCTTCTTTCAGCATGGATCAATTCTAATAGTAATAAACAGAGAGAGGAAATATAGGATTAATCTGGGGAACTTTTAATATGTTTTTAAGTCTACAAAGAGTGGCTGTGAAAATCAGATTGGTAAGTTTAGGTTGACTATATATGAAGTCTATTAGTCTCTTCATCCTGTGGAAAATGCTTTGGAGTGCATACATTTAT
>JAVCKT010047684.1:0-17072 GCA_032273925.1 Rhynchotus rufescens
TAAGTCAGGAAAAGCTATCAGTTATCCCCTCCATAATTTGGTAAGCTCTCCTGAAGCCAGCAGTTAGTCAAGCAACAGACACCTAGACCATAAAAACTTCTATCTCCTACAGAAGTCCTTCATGAAATCATGTTGAACTGCCGAGAAAATATTACCCGATTCTGATCGGGAAGAGTACCTATGAGAAGACAGTAAGAACTTAATGTTGCAGAACTCCTTGTCTTTCAAGTAATCACACAACTGCTTCTGCTTGTACACTACAGGTGCTACCTGAAGTTCCTCAAATTCACAACTGTCTCTATAGAACAGGAAGGCCACACAAGTCCAGTTTGGAGGGGCTCCAGAAGGATCCCTGTTTGCTGCTTGGTAGAAAATCTTAACACACCAAGACTCCCACAAGGCAGAGGGCTGAAGCATCCTCAGAGCCAGAGTAAACATCCCCTCAGTGGGACAAAATAATTGAGAGCTCCAATCCTGGCATTTTTATCTTGGCTAAGGGCTTCTGGAAAGAAAACTAGTTACTTGCATTTCAAACTCATCTCTAGCAATAGCTTAGGGCTCAAAAAGGAAGTTAATATGGAAGTTAAAGGAAGTTTACATGCAAGAGACTGCCTATTAGCACCAACATTTACACAGCACCTTGTGTCCAGCTAAGGTCTATAGCAAGCTATTTCTTACTTGTCCCGCGCCTCCCTGGGAAATGCAATGCCTCCCTGGGAAACTGATGCCAGACCCTGCAAGTCATCTATATTACCCTGTGTACTATCCTGCTTCAGCAGTTGGTTTTTTTACAGAAGTCACTTCTAAATGCTCAGCCATTGCTTTAAAAGAGGCATAATATACCTTATCTCTGGTCTCTCTCTCTTACAGAGTCTGCCCATGAGCAGGGGAGTTTAGAGGGCTGCTGCTAATAACAAAGCTAACATCTTGCACTCTGCTAATGCTCCCCATCTCACAGTGAAGGAAAATCTGGGTTTTGCCTGAAGGAATAATGTACAGGTCTTCAAGAGCAAAGGAGAAAAAAACTTCCCTGTAAAGAAAAGTGTCAGTGGTCACTCAATACACACACTATTACTGAAGCCACCAGCACTTGAACCTAGAAGAAAATTCAGAAGTGGCAGGTACCACGATTGCTCTATCTAGAGGGAAAGGAAGGAGGACTAGGAACAGGAAGGAGGACTAGGCACCCTCATGACTTCTCTGAGAAGTTATAGCTCCTCCTGAAGAACCCCAGCTGGATTATCATTGTCCCCGGGGAAGAAGTACAGGATGACACACTGCTGCCTTCCACTGGTAAAAGGTATTTGTTACAACACTAGATATGTTAACATCCTCTCCACTCCAGTTAGGAAAGAAATCTCTCATGTTTTATCCTCATACCGGCTCCAAGTCTCCCCATTGCCCCCCAGAGAAGCTACAAACTGTTTCAGTGGCAGACTCTGCATGGCAAGTAGAGAGATGACCAAAAGGCTGACTGCAAAATGCTGCCAAAAACACCACGGTCCCTCCTAGATAAGAAGGTCAAGACCAGATTTAGAGAAAGTTTCCAAGTAACAGGTTCTAGCAAATCAAATGCAGGAAGAACATCTCACTTATCAAAATGGTAAACCAAACCGAATTCAAGTAAAATGTCCCTTCTTCTTTAAGGGCACTGGCCATGAAGAAGCCAAGAGAGGCTCTCATGATACTCCTTCTAAAGAAGCTCTAAGAAAATGTTTCTAAGCAGTTCTTAAATGGGCCTCAAGAATAAAAGTAAAAGCCTCAAGGATTTAAAAATAAATAAAAAACACAAGTATCAGCTGCTTCACTCTGAATGAGCAATATATTCTAAAGAAATACCTGAAGCTGCACTGAAAGCAGCCAGCGTTAACAGACACATGTGATGAAGAGCTGTCGAGTTCAGGCGCATGGAACAAAGAAGTGGTGGCAATCCTGCTTTCCCTTATGCTTTCAGTTACACTGGCCAAGTGCTGCAGCTACTTTACACAGAGCTATTTGACAAGTCCAAATTCATATATAAGGGGACCAAGATGAAAAACATGATACAGAACTGCTGGATTCTCATTCGTCGTGGTATCGTACTTGGACTCAATGCCATCAAATCTTTTCCTCTGCTCTCCGAGCTCAGCCACTTGTGACCGTTCTTACGGCTACACCCTTTTTGTTTCAGCAAGCAGTTCCGTAAGAAAGCCTTCCAATCCTGGAATTTTTGGCATAATTATAGCGTTAAGTACATACACCCTGAAACTGATTCTCATAAAAACAAGTCACACTAGTTTACAAGAAAGTCATTTATAAAACCAATTTTAAAAACAGAAAATGGCTTGTATACCTGGTGATTATAAACAGCCACGTACCCCCGCTGTTCAAGGTATTTGAAATATTAAAATGCAAATAAGCTCAAATCAACTCAGCAGCTGCATTCAAACAGAACAGTAATCTACTTGGTCGATTATTTTAATATTCAGAATTTCTATGCTCATGGTTTCAAGAAGCAAAGTAATAATGAAACTGGAACAAATTACTGATAGATGCCTTATACATTTATGTTTACATGTGTATTATAACCACCAGATAGACTGCAGTATCTGGCCTCTGACATGCTGTATTTGCTTCCTCAGAGCATGTAGTTCCACGTAATGGAGAGAAGAAAAAAACAAGAACAGTGTTTGAGAATTAGTTTCAAAACCTCAGAAGTTGCACTTGGAATTTGGTTGCAGAAATAAGAATAGAGCTACGGGTCATCACACCATGCCACTTTTGTGTGGGATAGCATGCGATTACGAACCTATAACAACGACTTTACAATGTGGTTTAGACCTCATCCGCAAGGTGCTGACTGGTAATTAAGTGCTTTTAAAGAGCACCCAGAAAGCCCTCATCAGCATTCCAGCATCAGAGGGTGAGAAGCCAAGTGGTTTTGCTCTCTGTTGGGAACATCCACTTTCAAGATGATGCTGCGTCCCAGGCCAAAGGTTTACTCACTGTGTTTTAAAAAGAGTTCTCTCTACAACTTCTATACAACAAAGCCCACAGTGCATCTTTGCTGTTGGGCTTCATATTAGCCAGGGACACAGAGCCCAGGTTGTCTCCTGACCAGCAAGTACCGCAGCCACCCGGCTAGCAACAGGCTACCTACATCTCTCATACTCTTGTAATATCCAATGCACAAGGACCAGATCCATACGGTAAAGGACAGACCACAGCAATGAAGATGACCAAGTATATTTGCTCTGCTGACTCAAGGCAGCACAGGAATTTCTAATATTTCACTAGAGAAGAATTTAACTATGAGAAGCAGACTACAGTTTTTCACCGTGGCATTACAGTAGAAGAGACCTGTGATCATTACTGTCCACAGGGACAAGTACATTGGAGGTTATCATGTGGCTTAACTGACAATATTAACGCAGAGACAAAAAAACGTAGCCCAGGCTGCATTAACACAGCAATAACGAGCTAGCAACAGAAAGGCTCAATACAGAGCAGGTTTGTTTTACTGGGCTTTTTGGTGGCTTCCCCTCATTCCATTCTGGTTATGGAAACCTTATTACGTACACACATCTCAAGGACATCAGCATTCCCCATAGAGGAAGAACCACGCAGATCTCCAGTCCCTGCACAGGGAGCGCCCTGCGGGAGGCTGGAACGCTCCTGTGGCAGCGCTAACTGCACATCTCAATTCTCAGGCACTGCACAAGGAAAATGCTCACTGGGTGAAGAGGAGGAGAGGAAACCCCAAGAATTAAAGCAGCAGAAAGAGAACCTCTCCCTAGAGAAAAAGTCTAAGCTGTCATGAGCAGAGATGCTCCTCCTGCTGCTCTTTCCCAGGATTACAGATCACAGCAGCTGCCAGCCTACCTGGCTGTTGCACAGAGGAGCTTCGAGCCGGCCACACACAGAACCAACACTTCCTTTCCTCCCTCACGAGCTTCCCGAGGTAACACGCTCCCGCCAGGAGTGGAATTGCCATGAAAACTGCAATTTAGTGTCTTGACTTTTACATGAAAGTACCGAAAGCTGGAGAAGTGTTCCGAGTATTATTAAAGGGCATTTACCACCCCAGTTTTTTCCATCCCCGAGCCACACGGCTATAAATAAGTCTAAAAATGCTAGAGCACACAGAATACTTTCTCCGGATTAAGATCACAGATTTCATTCCAAAGGTCACCTTATGGCAGCACTTGCCAGAATTCAAGTTTTCCACTTGAAACCATAAGCCCCTTGGTTACACCTGAGCATAACGTAACACCACCACAAACATAGAGCAGCTTTTCAGAAAGCTCGGGACACCCATGGCCACGAGATGGGAAGGAGGGCAGGCTGACACCGCCCTCCTTACACCGCTGTGTTCCTCCGAGGAGTCCCGAGGCTGCCAGCAAAGGCACAGAAGCCAAGTTCTCATTGCTCAAACATGCTCCTGGACCCGACTCCAAAGCAGCCACAACAGTTTAAGGACATAAATACGGCTTGTAGGCCGAGATGACCTTTTATTAGGCCAAAATGTACAGGAAATCAGGAGACTGCTCTAACAGCAAAACACGGCCTCTCCGTCCAAGCCTCACTGGTAGCAGTCTTAGCAGTTTCTAAATTATCAATACGGAACAGAAGTTCACTTCAAAACCTCTCTCAAAAAAACACACCTAAGAATTACATGTTAAACTTCTTTACCCTTTCATTCTTTATGAAAGGGAAGCAAAGCCATTTAGAAAAGAAGTTGATTAGGTTGTTACGGTCTAACAGAGGAAAGTAGTAACTAGTTTGATGGAGTGAGGTCTATCATGATACTACTACAAAATGCACAGACACTACACCCAAATATTTTCAGACAAGGGAGGAGAAAAGCAGACCTTTCAGCATGCTACATCTGAACAGCAAGCACCTTGCACGAGACTGAAGGGGAGCCAAAATCCTTGAAGTTTCAGGTACATATGATCATCACATGGTGGCCAGAACAAGCAATCCCACACTCGGGGAACTTCTCGGCTTTGTTTGCTTTCTGCTTTAAATGTTTCCAAACTTTACATTTAGCCTTTGCTCAGACATCTAAATAAGTCTGGGGTAAAGGTGGTAAAATCCATTGTGTACAGATATGTAAATAATGCTCAAGTGTTTTATGCTAAACTGCAAGTCTGGATTATTACAATTCGTTATTATACGTGCTTCACCCAGGAAATACATCAAATGACACAAACTTAAGTTTAAAAAGCTTAGAAGTTTACTTCTCTCTATGAAATATATTAAAATCTTAAAACCACTCCCTCCTAGTCTTGAAAAGGCATTTTATCTTTCAGGACAATTCTTACAGTATATATCTCCCGAGGATTATGATGCAGAAATGCTAAAATGGCATAAGTAGCTTCCCCATCTCTATTATGCCAAGTAATTTTTTTTTTTTTTTTTTTTTGGAAGAAACATATTCGCAACCTTAGACACAGAAGGGAATGCTATTACAATATTATTTCAAATTTACTTTAATGTAACCGGTAAGGTTTCACTGACAGGTTTTTCACTGACAGGTTACATAGGAAGCAATCTCAAAGAATTAAAATGCACGAATACTTATTTGCAATATTGAACATATTTAGCTCAAAATCTACTCTTCGTTTTCCATGCTTTTTTTAAAGCAGAAATCCAAAATTATGTTGCTTGCAGAGCTTTCTTCCAGTAGTCACTGAATATTTAAGAACTCTGACCTTTCAGCTGGTGCTCAGATCAGGGTTAGTGGTGACCAAGATATGTAAAGTGCTTATTACATCTGTCAGCCAGAGCCCAGTGCCACACTAGCCCTATTTCCCCACACCAGCCCTCTCTCCCCCACACCACACTCAATCACCAGTTGTGCACAGAAGCCAAACCAAGGTCAACCTGAAGTATGAACTGCCTTCCCATTCCTACACACCAGGATTAAGGCACACTTGCATGCTTATATTAACAGTGCTGTACGTGTTGGATGGAAAAGCACTTTTGAAGGATATTGCTGGGTACTGAAATTTCTCTCAAACATATTTGATGGCTTTTATAAGGACAGGGGATGTTTTACAAATACCTCCTTTAGTTCATAACTCACTTTAGCCACGAGGTCCATTCGTGAAGAGCAGCTGTTGCTCTCTGCTTTGGTCTTAAAGCAAATAGAAGTAAATAGGACTTCTAAAAAAAAAATCTGTATCCTTGAGGCCTCATCTAATGGCAATTCTAACATAACAAAGGATTTGTTTAAAAACACTTTCTTAAATTACCCCAAATTACCAGCTTTAAGAATAACTATAAAATCTAAGGAAAAAATGGGTAAAGAACAATATCAAGTACAGCACAAACCAAAATGACTTTCAGGTGTAAGGACCAGACTTCTTTCATCCCCTGCAGTCTCAGAGGGGACACTGAAGAACTCAAACTACCACAATAATACTCAACAGCAGCTCTTTCTTTTATTCAGGACTCAATTCATAACCATGCTGATCAACAGCAAGCTATCCAAGGATTTTACTTTAAAAGAAAATTGAGACTTTAAATTTTGCTATGAGTCAAATCAAAATATCCTTGTACTTGCAAGCTGCAGAAGTTACTTTGGATTGCCTCCTATAAAAATGTACTTTTAGCCAACAGACATTAAGGCTGCTCAGTTTCTCAGACTTTATGTTCAACAGACAATTACAGTAACTAGTATTGAGTCAGATATAGCTCTGCTGCTATTCCCGAGGCTTTGAACATGAGTATCTCGCCCAAAGAGCATATGAAAAATTCTTAACAAAAAAAAAACCTCATACCTCAATTCCAATAGTAAAATTTTTATCCTAACACATTCTCAGATTTGCTATAGTTATTGAAAGCAGAAAATGTAACTGCAGTACCATGGACAGTGTACAAAAAAAGTTAACTTGCTTCTGAGAATTCCACTGCCTTTTTTATTTTAATATAAAGGGCAGCCAATCCAGTTTAAAAGAAAAAAAATCCAGAGCAATACTCTGTACGATGCCCATAAGCCTGAGCATTTACTTCAAGTTCTGCTATTTTTCCCTCCCACCGAACCTTCTGCTTAATGCAGAAGCATGCAGTATTGCTGCATATAGGCCCAGAACCAATCTTTGACAAGGTAACTTCATATTCACAAAGTTTAAGATAAAATTTAAGTTTTTGCTACAGAATCACAGAATAATTCAAGCTAAGAGGGATCTCAAGAGTTTTCTAGTCAAGGTCCTGCTCTACAGTCATCACTGATCCAGTTGCTCAGATCTTTACTCAGTTGGAGAATGAAAACCTCCAAGGATGGAGGCTGAAGAACCTCTTCTAGTAACCTGTCTCTAAGATGAAAAAGGTCTTTCTTGTATTGAGCCATTTTAATTTATGTCTGCTGTACCTTATCCTCCTACCCTGCACAGCTATACAAGTCCTGGTAATAACCCTCTCATAGGCACCATAAAGTTCCTATAACTTCTTCCCCCTGCTGGGAGCCTCCTCTTCTCCATGCTGCACATTCACTTTTAGGTAAAGCAAGTAGAATAAGAAATTGTTAAATACAAGGTAGTTCATAATCACTAGTTAGCATTCTAAGACTTACTTCAGGCATCCAAGTAACTGCTTAGACCCCCATCCTCATCATCTTCTTTCTCAAAGCAACGAGGAGTGCTGCAGATCCCATAGCTAGCAGTGATGCTACCTTATCAGGAAACAATCTTCCCTTTAGTCATGCACACTTCCCTGGAAAACTCACCTTCTCACTGTTATTCCTAGCTGACAGGGAGCAAATAAAGCACAGAAGTGTTTGTATTCCTCATTCAGCCTCTATTTTCAGTAGTTCCTACCAAAAAAAAAAAAAAAAAAATATCCTTGCATCTGCTTAAAAGTTGACAAGAATTGTTGAGCAGGAGAAGACCTGGGCAGCATCTTCAGCCTTGTTCTAAAGCCCAAGCAGCTGCACAGCAACTGTCCATAGATTCAGTCTCGGTCATTCGCACACACAGTGTCTCTGCAGCCACATGAGAACTTGAAAAAAAACTTGACTTTTGAAAAAAAATGAGAATAATTCCCCTCTGCCCACAGAAGAGTAGCCAAGTTGGTTTTGCCACAGGCAAAGCACACTTTCCAATTTGAGATACAATAATATTAGATGAATAACTAACTTGCTCATATTTTCTCTTTAAACCTAAGGCAACACAGTAATGTATTAGAACTGATTTGAATTTATACAGCACTCAAGGCAGAAAACAAAATACTAGAAGTTAAAGTCTCGATCCTGCGAGCATTTAAATAGTACCTAACTTTACTCAATGGAATAGATCTATTGACTATAGGGAAGTTACACAATGCACTTGAACCACAGACCACAGCCTAAATTTAGAGTATTTGGTACCAAAACATAATTATGGCTAAACAATTCCCAAGCCTAAAACCTCTCATTTCAATATAATGGTCTCAGTATTTAAACTTAAGTGCCTAAAAAGTAGAACATATGAGGTCTATTTTTTTTTTCTCTTTGAATAGATTTAAAGTTAGGTGCCTATACTTGATATTTCAGGGTGCACATGCAACTTTGAAGCATGAGCCCCTGCAGCTACTGACTGCAAAGCCTGATTTTATATATATAAAATTATATATATTATACACACACATATATTTAAATTTTATATAAATAAAACAATAGAAGAAAATTGACTTTCTTTTTCAAGCACATTGGGAAGGTAATGGTTGCCAACATAGCACACGTTCTGTGCCCAAATCTGTGGCTCTTTCCAGAAGAATTTGGCAATTAGGCCTTTGATTCAGTTCTTGAATTAGGTCAATCAAAACTTCTCTAAAAATCTGTAATTCTACTAACAAACCTAATTTAAGGCAATGAAATATTTTAGCAATGTAGAAAAGCAAGTTGGATAAAATAAAAGCATGTTCAATTAAAATGTAAAATCAAAACAAAAATTGTCCATCAGGTATTGGTTGAGAATAAACAGTACTGGCTCAAAGTTGGATTTTAGTACGGAAAATTTTAAGTATTGTGCTTATATCTGCTTGGGGAATGGACAAAAGTAGGATGCAGCTTCAAAAAGTCACTGATGGCTTTTAGTCAATAGTAATTAATACAAATGTCTGCATTTGCAGTCACAGTACTTTTTTTTTTAAGAAGCCAAAAAATAATCCTAGAGTTATTTTGTGAGGAAAAGAAATCCCACAAATATAGAACTAAAAGCCTCTCAAAAACTTACATGGAACAGCAATAATGAAAAAGCTATTCCCAGTGCTCACTTTTGTCTGGTTTATATTGCAGAACTTTGCACTGTGCAAACATTCCTAGGGAAAGGAAGAGAAGAACGAGGAATTTCAGAGAAATTTATTTCATAAGCAGCCACTCTGTTCCTGGCCTTCAACTTCAGCATATACCACATATACTAACAACTTGAGCATATACCACAGTCCTCTACAGAACATATTTTTCAGGAAGTGGAAGATTACACTTAACTTAGTGGGTTTAAGTCAAGATTGTCATCATAAAGAAAAATCAGTATGAAACAAAGCTCAGATGCCCAAGCATCTTGGGCAACAACTCTCAGAAATTATCAGCTATAGCTGCCATACAGTAGCTTCGATAAAAGAGAAACAAGGACAAGAAATTCTAAGATCTACACAAATGAAGCTAAAGGTTGAAATTAAAATCAGAAACTGTCCCAAGGGTAGGAGTCACACCACAGCGAGCTAAGTTCTTTGGGACAGAAATAAAGGATGACCTTAAATTATTCAAAAGCTGGTATTTATTATGGCTAAACAGGAGAGTTCAAAGACTCTAGATAAGGATCTTGCATCACTGTCTTCCAATGGAGGTTGCACTGCTGATAGGACAAAGCTGAGAGAATTCACAGGTTAGCAGTAACAAGGCCTAACTACCTGCACGTACTCAGGTTTGAAAACTGATTAAAATTATGCTGCAACCTGTGCTGTGCATAAGACATGTTCTGTATCTGGAAAAAAGTAAACTTGTAAAACACCACACTGCTGTTCTGTGACCTCTTTCACATCTACTCCTGCTGAGTAAAGGACTCATTTAGCCATCTGTATGTTTAACGTGAAACACAGCAGAACTTCAGTGCATGGAAGAATCTTTTCATGGCTTACTCTATGCGACTGCAAGAAATCCAGCAGGTAGCTGTTTCGTTCAGCATTTACCCAGATCATAAATCCCACCTCCCACACGTTGTACACAAGCTACAAGGCTCATCAGAAAAAACACATGTTTGTTACCATACAACAAGGTCAAGGAAAGCCAGGGCTGCGCTCAGGGAAGCACCTTTATCTCCCTGGGGAAGAAAACTTGCAACTGCTTAAAGATATCCAAGATAGGGTACATTACACAAATTTTGGAGACAGTCACATACCAAACAACTGTCTTGAAGAGAAAGAGCATTACAAAATATCCAGCGGAAAAAGTTTTCTAGGTCATCTTCCAAAAAGGCTGCGTGGAAAGAGGAAAATAATCTAATATTCTTGTTTTAAGAAACAATCTATTAAGTTATCCAAAAACAGAATATATGTTTCCACAAACTAAAACAGGGTGTGTAATGATTTTAAATAAATTCCTTCCACTACTACCTCAAGTATGTAGAACTCAGGTAGGCAAAGTTATGGAGTCACTAGAAAGATGTCCAGTGTTACATTAAATCCCAGACATATAATCTGCTAGACTATGATAGATCTATATTATTAAAAAAAGTTCACTGCAAATTCATTTCCCCAGCACACTCTAAAACACAACAAAACAAGAAAATACCAAGTAAAGCAACAACATTTATGCTAACAGTGGATAGTACTCAGTTTTTTACTCATCAATAGCAGCCACGAGCAGTTTCTTCAGAGAGAGAAGTCTGAGCCCCTGTGAGAAGCAGACTAACCCAAATCCATACGGGATTGAAGCGACTGGCTTGAAAGAATGGAGTCCTGGCTACCAGATCTAAGATCTTCTTTTGTTTTAAAAACCATGCGATATTAAAGAAGCCTCACAAGCATTTGTGTTGGTGTCTGCTCATGCTGAGATGCTCTTTGATACATGACTTCATATTTAGCAAAAACAAAATGGTAGCGACAGAATCTCTTTCCTTTTTTGCATTATATTTTAGGGTCTCTCCTGTATCCGTTATAAGTCTCAAAGAAAACACACAAACAAACAGCACTACCGAACAATGCTGCGCTGTGCCTTAGCCAAGATTGCCTTTGCCATTCTTGGACCTGGCACCTTCCAAATACAGTAGAAACAGCAGTTAGTTGCTCCTCTCCACTAAAAAGCAGCTCATTTATTAAGCACAGCTGACCACAGTACTACAACTAGCCAGAGGAAAATGTGACAATCTACAGAACCAATTCTGAGAAGTTTTTGACTGAGGTTAGGTGTTAAAGTGGCAAGCAAACCGTCCAGCCAGTTCTTACCAAGCTCCACTGTGTTATAAGTATTCCTGAAGGAATAACCAGAACAGTAGTTCTCATACAAAACATAAGGCTGCCCACTCCCAGCGGCACACAGGCCTGGAAGAATGAATCAAAAATGGGACAATGAGCAAAAGAATTAGGAAAGTAACATCTCAAAGAGGTCTCAGTAAGAGCAGGAAGCTACTACACCAGCGAAAGCACAAAGACAATCTTTGAAGCATGCTTACAGTAACTACTGCTCAAAGGGGAAAAAACACTGCGACCCACTGAGATGACTACCTACGTGCAGAAGGCAGCTTGATGATTGTAAAAGAGGGTATTTCCTTAAATTCTTCAGTTATTCCTCCATATTTTCAAAGTGCACTAGATGTTACATACAAGAAAACCAGTGATCACTCTCCAGTTTCAAACTTAGAAACTGATGTTCTAGAATCAGTTCGCCACTAACTCTGAAGCCACAACATTTATATGTTAAATATACATTTTACTAAATTGAAGTATTAGCAAAGCAGCTTTTGAAGACAAGCAGCAGCTACAATTTCTCAGACACAGTTCTGCAGTTATAAATTCCCTGGACCCTTAACAGAGGAAGGGGTTTTATAAAAGCAAAACTTATCTAGTTAGTAAAGAGGATTCAACTTGCTAAACAATCAACAGAAACCCACGCAAGGAGCTACTTCAGATGAGGGAGCTTCATGATCAACTGCAGCAAGACGAAGTCACTAGACAAAGTGCATTAATTTTACTAGATCTCTCTCATTTGCACTAACACTTTTAACATATTTCCAGCAGTTTAGAGGCCTCTGCTACTTACACTGAGGGGGAAAATAAACTTAGCTATATGGCTAGCTGACCATATGACTATATTTGACCTAAGAAACTTTGAGCTTCCATTTTCTGCTAGCTTAGGAGCTCTCAGATGACGCCTTTTCTGAATGAGATGCTGAAGCACAATTGTAAGCTTCACTCATTAAAAAGGCAGAAAAGTCACAAGCAGTGACTACACAAAGATAAATTATAGTTTCCATTTTAGAATGATTCAACAGATAAGGTAACTTCTGCAGATCACTTTACCTTCAGGTCCTGAGCTGACAGGCACAGGTATTTCTATCTTCATTCATTATATTTGGGCAGAAGGTACAGGAGAAGACAGATACTCGAGCACTTCTGCATAGCCAATGATCACTATTGTGAAGGTTTTTCCCCACCCCATTTTTTAGATTTCTTGGCTGTATCATGAACCAGAAACTCTCAGCAATAACCACTACATGCCCATGTATCTGGAACATTAACTTCATCAAAGTTTTCAGCATTAACTCCCTCAGGTAGGAGATTCCTAATCATATACTTATATTACGAAATTATTTCCTTTCATTCCTGTACTCAAATTCAGTTAAATATATTAAAAAAATCTAAGTTAATGTAAAAATTAATAGTAAATGGAATTAAAGGTAATAAAACTACTCCAATGGGGAGTACAGTACTTCGTGCTTCCAGGAGTCTTAGCCCACGGATGATGTAATTTCAAGTTAATATACACCATGCAAGCTGGATTCACATTAAGATTTCTATAATCAGTGTAGATTTAAACTGTGACACAACACATAACCCGCTTTCAAATAAAAAGAATCTGATGTTTACTGTTTGTGACAAAAATTGTCCAGCTTCTCACTCTTTCACAAGCATGCAGATGGGAAACTCCATACAACATATTTTGTTTTGCACAGCAAGACTGCTGTGCTTTTAGTTACCAGGTTTCTGTACTACAACTTACACTCTAGAAACCATTTAAGAACATCCACCTTGGGGAGAGTGACTGTCCCTTCCGTTTAGCGCTGCTCCTCAGCAAGAGGGCAATTAGAGCTGAATTGTCCAAAAGGTGAGCTGAGATACAGTCCACTGTGCAGAAGGCCCAAAGACAGGCAGAAGTAACTCCAAGGACGAGGCACTACTTGAGAACTGAAGCAGATTCTCACTTTCTCCTGCCATATTTTGCAGGTCATTCCTGCAAATTCCTGTGACTCAGTTCAAGATTTGAGGAATTTGTTAGAAGTTTAAAGTCAAAAAGGGAAACACTTTCCATGTATACTTTGTCTCTTTAAAGAAAGTTAATCCCTAGTGCTAATAAGAATTGCAAAACCTTGCATTTGATTGCAAGTATTAAACTCCTCTCAGAAATCACGAACTGTTATACCAAAATGAGTATGAAAGACTGAAAGCCCAGATGGACACACTGCTCAAGGGCTTGTACTACAATAAGGCCCTCCATCTGAAAACCAAAGCGTGTAATATTGCAGGCAATGCAAACCCACTTCATTTTAGGTATCCAGTATTCCCAGGGTAGCACCAAGGTACAAGAAAGTGACACTGGGGTTGCAGCATGCAGGAAAGTCACTCAGCCCAAACACTGCCCGCTTGCCTCGCAAGAAAACAGGTCCTAATCAAATGCATCCCTGTGGGAACAAGCCTCAGACAGGAGCTGAGCTCTACATCCACCAAGTTCAGTGGCACATTCCCTTGTTCTCCACATCCATCTTTATTTCAAAATATCAATGATTAAAAGGCACAAAATCTCTTCTACACTTGAGCCCAATCCACTTTTTCCTGGATTGAAAAACAGCAAGAGATGAACTACCTAGTAAGAATACATAAATGACTGAGTAATCATTACAAAATTAATCCTAAAATGTTCTCCTCACAATAAACATGTAGCACACAGCTTTTAAAGAATATAGAGAAGAAGTGAAAAGGAATGTAATTTTCTTCACCTGTGCTTTCCTGAAGGATCTGGATGCAAGTTTTCTCAAGTTTTTAAAGCATGTGCATGAAACAGAACACAAACTATTTTGTAAATATGCACTTAGAAAGCACTTCTAAGGTACATTTAAGTGAAAGAAATAACTTACAGTTGCTATATTCCCAGAAGAGACTGGGAAAAAAATAAATAAAAGAATTACCTGATATTACTGCTATGTGGAAATCACTAGCTTTAAAAAAATGCAGTTTCTTTCTGTCAGCTGGAGAGGCCGGTCTGCTGGCAGATACCAAGCCTGCCAAAGACAGAAGTCAAGGACATGAGCTCTGAATGTTCACTAAGTTAGTAGAAACTGATATGATTCTGGAGTAAGAAAATACTTCAGAAAGATTGACTTTTCGATCAGTTTGAGCTTGCCTAAAAAAAATATTATGTGATAAAACCAAACATATGATCAAAGTTTCTGGTATGAACAATATCAAGTTCACTGAAAACACCCATCTAATAGATCCAAATAGTTAACACAAAAACACACACTCACGAGACAGCTTATAGCCAAATTCCCTGCTAGATCCTCACCCTGCCTTCACAATTTGCTTCGGTAAGAAGTGAAAGATCCAAGCTGCATCTCAAGCCATGCTAAGCCACTTGCTGCTGTACTCGAGTTTCCACGTCTGTCAGATGTTTACAATTGTTATGATGTTAACCATTCCCTGAAAAGAAATTTCCCAGACTATAGTCCACGAACTAGAAGAGTCCCAAACAGATGTATATTCATAGGGTGCTGACTCCACACTGTTACCATCTGATAAAATAGGACAAAATGGGTAGGAAGATCTAACGTACCAACTGAAAAGCAAGAAAGCACCATTATCTTTAAAGAGTTTAAAACATTCAGGATATTAACGCAAGGCAAATTAAGCAGTCTTTCAAGCATGCATTTACTCAAGTTAGCCCAGCAACACTATGCAAGGGAGACAAGAGGTGGTTCCTACAACCTAGAACACATTCCCCATAAGAAAGTTTAACAACCCTTCACCTAGGGTCTCACTAGATCCAGTAGCATTAGGTTCCTTGCACAACACTGCAGCCTGTTAGGCTCCACAGAACCTGAACGATGAACTTAGCTGCCCAAGGCCTAGAAAGCATTTCACGACAAGACCCTTAGTAGCCCCCATGCTTACAAAACATATTCTATTGGAACAAAGGAAATTATTTCAAGAGGGACAGGCAAAATTTTGAAAAGCAGTGCTAAAGTTGAGCCTTCAGGGCCCATACTTAAATGTTTTGAAATTACTCTCACCAAGATCTTAACATGCAAAGAATACTCTAACTTTCCTGAACAACTGCAACAACGGACAACAACTACTCATTCAGTTAATACTTCTAATAAAAAAGCCACATGAGTGTTATCTCTCCAACTTCTTTAACTCAAGCTTTTCATTTAGTTGGCATCGTACAGCAGATTTCAAACTTGCTGGAGAAAAAAAAAAGTATTAAAAAGTATTTAACAGAGCACTATCTTTGAAAGGCACTCACCATCTTTTCTCTCTCTAAACAGAAAAACTGTTAGAACCTTCCAAAGGTCATCATCTAAAATGCTAATCAACAGGCACCTGAATAAGCAGCATGCAATTAAAAGCAAAGATCAACTTTATTACTGTATTCTGTTTTCCAAAATAATCCTTTCCCCTAGGATGAACTTTGCTACACGTCAGTCAACTTCAATTGCCAAGCATTCCTGAACACTTGCATGCATTCACCTCATTCATGGAACAGCAACCCTAACACAGGATCCCCAAAATTTTGTGGTACTACACATCTGAATTCAAGATCATGCACAAGTTTAGTGTATTATTAGAGATTTTAAGAAACTAAAAGTATATTTGAGTACTTGTACTTTCAGACCACCTGAAAACAACTCACTCTCTCAAGTCTAGCAGCTAGTTTATTCCCTGCTTTTCATGGATCTGTACTATTTTTTTCCAGATTCCAGAGAGAAAGAGAGTAGAAGGAACTGCATTCTTCCACGTAATCATCCTTCAGTACTAGTTTGTCTTCTAGTTAATGCCAGTCATCACGCTTAGCCGAGTACAAAGTCAGAATACACGGATGCCCGAGTCCAGATATTTTAAAACTAAAATAAAATACAGACAGTTAAAGCATAGCGAGTTACAAGTCTTCACAGGCTCAGTAAATATGTGATTTGTCAACATTAACTTCTAAAACTTCTCGGTAAGGGTAAGCTAACATCTGTAGGCCTAGAGTTTCCACAGCTTTAACTAGCTAATGGTTTCTGCTTACATTAACATACGCTCTAAAGAGAATTACTTCTCCCATGAACTACTTATTCGATATTACCATACTGACACAAATATACCAGCCATGGACAATTAAACCCTTTCAGGTACAATAACGAAGCATTCCAGGATAATTACCCAGGGTATTTTCCCTCCCCTTTTGCTGGAGGGCCGCACGCCCGGAGCGCAGCGGGTCGCGGAGCGCCAGGACAGGCGGGCCGGGAGCCCCTGCCCGGCCGCGGCACCTGCCTCCGCGGGGGCACAAAATGGAACGAGCTGCGCGCGCGGCGCGAGCAGGAGCTGGCAAGTTGCGTATCGATTATCGCACAGACAGGCAAGTCTCGGGAGGTTGCGCGGACTGTCCAAAATAACAGGGAAAACCAGGAGCTGCCATTTACCATCTGTTTGTCACGCTCTCTCTTTCGCAGGGAAAAGCTGGGGGGAGTGCAAATCATAAGAACAAATGGAGCCCGGCTCTGGGGAGGAGGAGGAAGGAGAGAGAGAGAGGAAATTTCCACGCGGATCCCCGGTGAATCACGGCGCGGAGCCGGCGGGCGGGCGGGCACGGGCGGCCGCCTCCGGGGGCACCGTCCCCGCGCGGCCCGGGGCAG
>JAVCKT010047694.1:0-17072 GCA_032273925.1 Rhynchotus rufescens
ACTTAGCCTGTCTGAATTTCCTGAGTAATAAAAATAAATAAATAAAAGAAGAAGAAAAGGAAATATCATTTACAGATCTTTATAAAAGTCCCAAGATGAAGCCCCCATGGCTAAACTCACTTCTTCTGAGAACTGTGGTGGTTTGAGCCAATTTTATCAATGTTTCAAGGAAAGCAAATATTTTCCCATTTCTTCTAGGTTAAGAAATGTGCAAAATATTTCATTTGTGGTCTAGAAGACAGTGCATCTTCTTTTATTCTGTGGTAAGAGAGAAATTGCTACCTGCACTTACCTAAATGTAGAGAAAACCTAATGCTCCACAGAATAGGGCCACCAAATCTAAGGGGATGGTTACTCTCTTCTTTACTGTATCTCATTCTGTTGTAATGAAAATTCCAGCCTTCTGACATTGCTCATCCCTAATGGAGACTGCTGCAAAAGCAAAGACTCAGCGATGAGTAAATTGAAGTTTACATTACACGACATGTAATGTGGCTGGACCATTCCCTGTTACAGATCTTTGTAGCTGAATTACATGTGTTAGCTGGTCTGAAGCAGAGCCTCAGAAGATGCTGTGAATCAGGAAAATTCCAACTGATTCAAGAAGCATCATAATGAAGGAGCTTTGTCTCTTCCATTTGGATAAAATGGAAGATAAATGTCTTTGAATATAATGAATTTAGGATTTAAAAGAGACCAAGACCTTGCTGAAGAAATATGTTTAGCTTATCAAAAAGAAAATCAAAAGGTCCCGTAATTATTGCTTGCAGATCTCTCCATGGGGAGAGAAAGAAAAAGTGCTAAATGGGTTTTGAATCAAGTAAAATGTAATGGGAATTAACAACTGTGTATTTAGACAAATGGGAAGTAAGGGCCAATTACTTAACAGTCAAGATTTGCAACAGGGCACTGAGAAAAAGTATGAATTTTCTATTTCTTGAAATCCTCCAACCAATAGCTGGAACACCTTGCTGGAAGATTTATGAGTGAAACACCAGTTATTAGTTCAATATCATTCTGTGGCCTGAGTGGCCTCGAAGATATTAATCTATGAATCACCAGACGAAAATCTATGGCCTGTATAGTGCAGAGTATCAAACTACATGATCATGATATCTCTTCTGTCCCTACAGGCCACAGGCCGATGAAACCATCTGTATTAGCTCATGCCAGAGTTCTGTGTTGCAGCACTGCCCAGAAAATAGTTGATAGCCCAATAGTCCCTGTAAAATACCATTTTGGGTTTGCCTCTATATGTATATAAGTGGAGTTGAGACTTTAAATTAAGTTCACAAGCACAGAGGGTGGGGAGTGTCAGAAGGTGAGCTATCAAAGTGACAATTTTAAAGCTGCTGGCTGACTCCAGAGTGATATGCTAGCATATACATAAAGCATATGGGGAGGTAGGGGCATATATCATAGACAGCAGCTGGTATAACATGTCTAGGACAGCTTCTTCTGGGAGAACAAAATAGATTGCAGTTCCAGGCAGAGTATCTTAACTCTCCTCTCCTTGCCTACAGAGCTTTTTATTTCCCATATTTGTTCAATTCCAATAATTCATTTATAAGATTATTCCTTTTGCTGTGTGTTAGTTTTGGACCTTAAGTGCTTACATGAAGCCTGTTTTCTTTTATCTCCCTATAAAACTAGGATACATCTATTGGATTTGCATTCAGTACTTTCAGCTCAAAAGAACAGAGTAACTTCATATTTATCACAGACGTAACTGAGACTGACATTTGGTGTTGCTAAGAGGGAAGGCCAAATTCTCTGCTCATGTAAATTGATAAGAGCTCTGCTGGAAATAGAAGTGATTCTGAGGTCTGGGGTTCATAATTCCTAAAAACAACCCAAAGAGAACAATTGAGTAGGAGGATATATTGTTTTCTACTTTATTCCATGACTTCAGCACAACTACTTTTCTCAGCGTGAGCCCAAGTCATCAAAGTTTGTCGCTGTAGAGTCATTCACCTAAGGCTCTCACTAGCATCCTGCTGTGGACGTTAGTGTGGTGCCACGAGCTCTCTCACACCTGCAGTTACGGCTTCTAAACAGATTGGTGTATCCTGGAAATCATGACACATTTGTCCTTGCAATGTAACCTCTTCCTCCCTGGTGTGACAAAATGTGCTATACCAAAAATAACCACCCTGTTCTTACTTTCCCAACATATTCTGAGAAGGATATAGCGTTTCCAGTAAAGCAATGCTGACAAAACATACGGCCAACAAAGCGGTCAAGGATAGTGTCATGAATAAAAGTGAGAAGTAGGAGGTAATCGTATGATCTGGTATAAGATAACAAGATAACAAATAATAGTAATAGAAGCAGTAGTAGCGATAGGAATCACAAGAGGAGTCGTGATCATTAATAGGATTGGTGATATTGCAGTGCCACTTGCTGAACAAAGATGAACAAGGAAGAACTCCCCAAAAAGGAGTGGGAGAGGAATTCTCACTATTCAGTGTTTTGGAAACAGGTAACAGAGAAGCAGAGAGAGACTGACATTGGTTTTTTTTTCAGATTGGGAATGTGATAAAGTAACTGAAACTGCCTCTGAAAGAGATGGTCTGTCAGCCGGCGTCTTTCAGAGTGTCAGCAGGCAGGGTAGCGGTGTTAATATTGTGCTGAGTTCTGCTAAAAAGGAAAGCAGCCGTGGCAAAGCACTGTAATTTCACAGTTATATTGATTCTGGACATAATGCTACTGCCTAAACTAGCTTTGGTACATTCTCAAAGGGTGTAGATGTCCTCTATGTCACTGGTAAAAGGTCACCCATGAGGTTCAAACTGGTTAATTCTGAGCACTGCTCAAGTAGCTGCACCATAAATGAAATTATCCTCTTCAGTGTAATCAGGAAGCCAGTTTTGGCCTGGATTCCTTGGAATGAAACTTTATGGATGTTCGTGAGCTGAAGTGACTGCCTGCTATTTCAAATACATCTCTGTCGTGAAATCCTGCTAGGATCCTGCTTTCCTGGTCTGGATCCAAGGAGTGCAAAGTATACATGTTTTTTCTCCTTCTTTCTTTATTTTAACTTGCACTGTTCACACTCTGTTTCTGGTCTGTCTTGTAAATAATTGTCGCCTCAAGCTTCACCTCTGTTGGAAATGCTTATCGCATGAGAAGGGCTGGTCAAGCAGTGCAATAAGGTTAAAATTACATTACAACAGTAGCTTGGGTATTAGTGACAATGTAGGAAAGTTATAGCAGTGAGAATGTATGGGGAAGTCCCAATGCCTAACAATGGAATAATTATTATAGTTATAGTTCTTAATATATAGTTAGGTCATTGCTTATATAAATCCACCAATAAAAGCTGTCTTGGTAATGTATAACCCCTTGTAATGTATGCATGGTAACATATAACTTGTATTTTGAAATGTCACTTATGCCACCTTTTTATGAAAGATAAGTATTTTAATGTTTTTCAAATGCTTATGCCCTGATGATTCTATACTAGACAGTCAGAAATTCCTGGCTATGCACAAATATCTGAAATAAATAGCAAGACTCAAAATAATTGAAAACGAAATATGGCCAAAAATGGTGAGATATGCAAATCTTGCATATTCAATATTGCATATATATGGTAAAAACTCATTCTCTGAATTATGAGATTTGCTAATAAATTTGTCAACTATAAAACAACTCAAGCCACTTCATGTGAGTAATTCTACATGGAAATTAGACATCCAGCAATTCCTCCTATTTTTCTGCAAATGTAGTTCCAACATTTATCTCACTGTAGGACCAAATTCCATTTGTGAGAAACTTGTTCTCTCCTATGATACTACAGCCTAGAAGCTAGAAGAGCAGTCAGCATCTCTTAAGATGTATTTAGCAGTTCAATTCCCCTAAGTGCT
This sequence comes from Rhynchotus rufescens, assembly GCA_032273925.1. Taxonomy (NCBI): domain Eukaryota; kingdom Metazoa; phylum Chordata; class Aves; order Tinamiformes; family Tinamidae; genus Rhynchotus; species Rhynchotus rufescens. The sequence continues at coordinate 3,870 of JAVCKT010047694.1, forward strand.
CCTCTACAGTGAAGACTGACATGAATTCTGCCTGTTTGTATCTCAGCTGATTAGCTACAAATCAGTCAGATTCAAAGTTGTGGTTGCACTGTGGTAGCTTAGCATCATGCTAATAGAAAGCTGTTAAAATTTACAAAAGCTGAAGGCTCTGCTTAGTGCCTTTTGATAAAGTGGAGTGTGGTGTCTCTTCCTATGGAACAACTTAAGTGTCTGGTCAGAAAGATACACAGAGGAAATATCTCCAAACAAAAGGAGTACTGAAGGGTTTTTTGTGCTTCTGCTGGATATATTAACCATTTGGTGGAGCAACATATATGGCTGCTGCCTGTTCTTAGTGTGTTGATGGAAATGAAAAACCATCTTGTTGTTTTTTCCTGTTGAAGTAGTCAAGCTTCAAAAAAGCAGATCTTTGCTTCCGCTGCTTTTTTGGAGAAGATCTTTCAAAGGAAGGAGCAATATTCAAGTGGATTCCCAGAGAGAAAATAGCTGGATCAATCTAAAGAGCTGCACTTTTTCCTGAAGGTATCTGAAAAAGGCAGTGAGGTCACCTAGCAGTTTCCTTCCTAAGTCCGAGATGTTTATCTCCTTTGATTTTTTGAAGCCCTTCTCTCGCTCAGACCATAAGCCCCTTCTTGCTCTGAAGCTTCTGCACTTATTGGTTATTGTTTCTTATTGATGACTGGCTCTGTGTTGGGTGCTTTTAATGGTTTTTACACAAAAATATCCAGTAGGATGTAGTCATGATATTGCATGTTCACAACCTTGCCAGCAAAGGGAACTGACACAGGAAACAAATGAATATGCAAACAAAAACCTCTCAGCGAACCGACCTGTCTTAAATTCATTTTAAAGGAGCTGAGAGGTTTTTGTTTGCATGTTCATTGTTTCTTGTGTTACTTTGTCTGACTTCTGATGTATTGCTGTTTGCTTTCTGAAGCTCTGGAAATCTGTTCCCCATCCAATCTGACCGCTAGCCAGTGCCCTTTGTAATTATCTGCTGTTTTAATTGTTTCAACCACTCCTCTTAAGATTTGCCCCTTTCAAACTGAGGGTCTGATTCAGTATGTCCTGACCTGTCTTTTCTGAATACCTCCCATTAATGGAAGAGATTCAGAATCAAGCCAAAGAAAACCATGGATGCATAAATGCCAGACCCCTTGCTTTAGGCAGACCCTCGGGCCTTGTTTAGTTTACCAGCACTGATTTTGGGGTGCCTGCAATACCTCTTTGGGTTGTCTCTGCAAGCTAAACTCCTAGGCCTTTTTCTTACCTTCATTTATCTCATTCACGGCCTGCCTAAGCAGAGCGACCTATCAAAGATCCCGCTGAAGTCTGTGTAAGTCACATCCACCCCCCTACGCTTGCAAGGATTTTTTATTATGCCTTCAAAGACATTAATCAGGTTTGTTTGAAATGATGTATTCCTAAAGATCCCTGCCTGATAATTGCCTTCACTTTCCTGGTGACATATCATTTCGACTTCGGTTAACAACTCAAAGGTTGCTTCTTAAAGAGAAGTTAGACCTAGGAACTTAAAATTAATGTTTTGTCCTTTGCAACCCAGTTTTGAAAGTTGCAATAGTTCCCATACCCTTCAGGATCAGCAGAGCTTTCTGCTGACATTCAGCACAAAGGGAAAAGATGAGTTTAATACAGTCTCTGAGTCCCAGGGAACGCTGATGCTTCCAGGGCCTGTGTTTATGTAGAGCCGCCCCATTCCTTCTCTCATCAGATCAGCAAAGGTGGTACTTGACAATCCGAAAAACGGGACACAACCTTTGCTTCTGTCAGTTGGTCACATGGAGCTCTTGGTTGAGATTTTTTTTGAGTATGGATATCTGCAGTATTAACAAATAAAACAATAGTTTTAATTCCTTTTGCGACGAAGGGAAAGCAACAGGTATTTCCAAGCTGTGATTCATCTAATCCATTTTAAACATCAAATTTAGGATGTGTCAAGTTGCAACTGAGAAATTCCTATTTCTCTCCACTCTCTCTAAAGGGAATCTGGACACTTGTAGATGTGGATGTTAACCCTGAAAATTTTGCAGGTTAGGTGACGTGAATCTCACCATCTGTGAGGGGAATCTCACCAGCTGTGCCTATATTGCTCGTTGCTTTTTTTGGCAATAAATGTAACAATATGGACTAAATCTGAATCAGGTGCTACAACAGGTAGTTTTGAATGTGATCTGAAAGTGTTAACTTGGATTCTCAAGCTAATATAGAATACAGTTCAATAAAACTGTGGTGATTGGCGCATTATAATAAAGAAGAATTTTGCTGGATTAGATGTCTTTAAATAGTCTACGTTTTGGTTCCTATTAGTTTTATCACAGCTAGAATTTCTGTTTTGTTTTATTTTCCCTCAAGTTACTATCTGTAACTTTTGCCCATAAAATGTTAGTAATAGGATTTGGGGACAATCTGGCCTGGTTGGAGAAACATCTGTGTACATTCCAGAAGAAGGAAGTGAGTGGACTGCATCACTGATGGGACAATAGTGGGAAGCTATTTAAAATCTTTTATAGGTTTTCTGGGATCCAGGAAAAAAAAAAAAGACCTTTTATTGCCTAACACTAGACAGGCAGAAGATATTAGGCCTAACGGGTTTGTGGGCAAGCACTGAAGAAAAATGGAAAGTGGAACCTGGTAGGGATTTTCCTCATCCTGCTCTTCTGTCCTCAGGTTGAGAGCAAAGAGTGGAGGTTATTCATTTAGCCTGAAGAGAAAATGAATGGAGGAAAGAAAACGAATCTACATTAATGTATAAAGCTGCTGTTTTCCGTGGCTGTGAAGCCAAGACAAAAACATAGTAGGACCATAGTAAAGTTTTGGTCCAAATGCAGGGGTAGAATATAGCTGGATGATGGCAATACTATGTGGTATGATAGCCTACATCCCCAGGCAGTATTAAGGGGGAGTAAAAAGACTCTCTTTAGTCCCTCAGGAAATATATACCTAGATTCCATGCTAAATGTTTTATTACTTTGGCCTAATTTGGACCTGAAATAATGGTCATATTCTGTCCTAAAATCCTGATTGCTACAGAGAAAAGCTAGTAGCAACAGGAAAAATGACAAACTGAAGAGGAAGCCTAAATAATTTCTTTTTCTATGTGCACAGTTTTCCATTTGCATACCTGTTTAAAAGAAATCGTTTCTCCATGCTGCCAATTTGAAGGTTAAAAGAAAAACACCTCAGTACTCAAACTGGTTAGTGTCAAAGGAATTAATTAATTCCAATTAAATTGAAATTTTCAGGGTTTGGTGGACTTAAACATTGCAAAGCAGGGTAGCATGTTGTTTCAGATTCCCTGGGAATCTGTAAAATAATAATAATTGTAGGGAAAAAAAAGTAGTGTTTCTTATTAACTGCTTATGCAGAGTAATTTTACAGCTTTAATTTAGGAATGGAGATTTCTCCTTACAGTCTATGACCTTGTGTTTTTTTGTTCTTTTTTTTTTTTTTTTTTTCCTGGGGTTAGGAGAATGGAACTTGTCTCTTTCCTAGGTTGGCTCTCCCAAATTATTCAAAGCAAAAAGCAAACCAAAACAAACACCTGTCCCTGGGAGGTGAAGTAGATCATATTAAAGTACAATGCAACCAAAATAGAAGGATAGAAGGCAAAAACCCTCAGAAAGAGGCCTAGCTAACTTAGGCTTTGTATTTAAAAGATAATCAGAATATTTTACTTTTTTTTTCTTTATCTCAGTCTCTCTTCTTTCTCTCTCACTCTGTATTGAGCATGTTCCAGATTTTTATTGCTTTTTTTTTGCTCTTTTTCTTTTCTCTGAACCTTTGTCTTAGTGAAGACCAAATACAGAGACGAGCCTGAAATTAAAACAGAATAAAAGCAGTAGCTGGAATGATCCCCATGGGAAAGGGAAGGAGGGGGAGTTGCTCGGATGTCCTGGCTGCTCTGCCTTCTCTCGCGCTGCTCTGAGAGGGGCCTTGCAGTCACACAGGGCCCAGAAAGGAGGGCCCAGCATCCGCATGGCTCCTTTTGCCTGTTCCTCTGATTTCCGGGAAGTCTGTAAGGAAGGAAACAGCAGGCACTGAGCAAGTAGCCAAATGGAGAGTCAAAAATGCCCTCATCACTTTGTCACTGCCTGTCATAATTGGTTCCCCTCTCCTTTTCACCCGATTCCTTGCTTTTCTGCTCTTGTTTTCTTATCCATACCTGTGTGAACACTTTCTTCTGTTCCTCCTTGTCCCAGCATTTTGCTTTTTGAGCTTTTCAGTCCCTCCCAAAGCCTAGATATTTTCTTCACAAGAGAAAACAAAAGGTCAAGCATCCTGTTCCCTATCTCTAAGCTTAGGCATCCTCAAAGAGGCAGGCTCAGATAAACACGCATTCATCTCCAGCACTCCCAGATGCATCTCAGGCATCCTCCTTTCCGTGAGCAAGATAAGACATTCTGTGCAAGAGATGAATATCTATAAGGGGCATTAAGAACAAGAGCTGTGGTCACCAGCAGGGAAAAGAGATTGCTTAAGCCCTCAGCTTCTGTCACAAAGTCTGTCCTCTCATGAATCAGACGTGCTCTGGGAGAAGTGCATCTCTCTGCCACTGTATTGTCGTGCAAGATTCATTTCAGGAGCCAAAAGGCCAGGAACAGAGAGATAAAGTAGCCTCTTTCTTACCTACGGGACTTTTGGGTAGCCTGCAATGCACATCTGAGCTCTAGGTGGGTAGATGACTCACTGCAAAGGATTGCAAGAGCAGATTTTAGTTTACTTCTCCATGCTCAGTGAGTGCTGCATAAACACTGCTCAGGAAGAACATGTTCTTGCCGCACACCCACAAATTGTGGTCGCCGGAGGAAAACACATTCCAGCAAGGGCATGATTCTGATCACCATCATCCTCTCTTTTGCTTGGGAGCGTTTTCTATCACAGATAATCAAGGCCGTGGCACTCTGCTGGCCACTGCTCTGCTAATTGTGCTTCAGCAAAAGGGCTGAAAAAAACATTTTGTGACTGAAGGTTGTGGTCATGGCTAAAAGGAGCCAACAGAGATACAGGAGAAGGAAGCACAGGGAGGAATGTGAGCCTAAATGTCTCATTGGGTGATCAGAGGAGAGGTCCTGAGGTCTCTGTGGGCTTCAACTGGCACCAAAATTTTTTTTTGTTGTTGTTTTTTGTTTTTATTTGGAGGAAATGGGGCAGAGGTGGTGAATAAATTTGACTCTTGTGAAAAACAGAAGTCCGTACAAAATCTGTAGGGCTGAAGCACACCTAGGAAGGGTGAGGAAAATAATTTCCTAAGGGCAGGCAAAAGTAAATAAAGTGCTTTTTTGTGGTAAGATTTGAACAGTGAAATTTCAGCAGTGAATTCCCTTTTCAGGAGGTCCATGCTGTTTGCTTTCGTGTAAGGTTCCTTCTCCTCTCATGTTATCATTGTCAGAGGTCAAATCTTGAGCAGTGACAAAATATATATGTTTTTAAAGCTATTTATATTTCTAAGAAGGGTTGTACGCCAGGATTGGCTGGCTTACAGAAAAATCAGTGAAGTGCAAACTCTTTCATATCTAGGAAATGAGACTGGTCAGGTAGGAATCAAGCGTTGTTAGCGCCTGTCAGCTGATGGCTGGTCTATGTGTAATGATTTCTTTGCTGCTTTTGCTCTCTCATATGAATTAAATTTGGCAGTTTCTGCCAAGAGAAGGAATGGATATGTCAAGTTACCTGAGTTGTGTTGTCTGTGACTCTCTGACACTTACCTGAGGGACTGACACTGTTCTCTGTCTCTCCTTCTGGATCATTTTTTCTTTGTGATTTATTGCCCCATTCTTCTTTGCCGATGATATGTGCTAGGTAATGAGCTGATTTCCAGATACCGTGGCCCCACACTGAGTAGTATCTTGAGTAGTCTGGCATGGGAGATGGGAAACAAGTAGGTCTTCTCAGAATAATTCTTCCTAAGAATCCTAGTCAACAGGTAGTCCTGCATCTCTCATCTGTTTGTCCCTGGTTCTGTTCCACTCCCGCAGACACACTTGGTTACCTCACTTACACTTTGTTTTGTTTTCTTCTTGTTTCTCAGCATTTAGTTGAATGGTGATTTTTTGCTGGCACCACAGTTCCACAATGTGAACCTTTCTAGTTAAAAAGCTTTCCCTATGCCCAAACTAGACCACCTAAGCTAGAATTTGTGACCACTACCCCTTGTTTTATTATCTGCCACAACCAACAATCCTCTTAGGTTCCTCTTTGCTAAACTAAACCAACAGACATTCTTCAACCACTATTTGCAACTTAGGTGCCACTGACTGTTCTGGTAGCCAAGAAGGACTTGATTTTGGATACCATCTCATAAAGTACAAGAGAACACCTATGACAGGTAGCTTGGCAGTAAAATGCTTTGAGGCAGAAGAAAGGATAAAAAAAATAGGAATCAACCCCTCAAGAAACAGTCCCCAAACCCATTTTCAAGGACTCGCACTGGAAATATTCCAATAGATTTTGACTGACTGCATAGTTCATATTTGAAAAGCCAGTCGATACCTTGGGATGGAAACTGTTTTCTAAGTGCAAAGCTTGTTTCACTGCAGCAGGAATGGGCATCACCTTCTCAACCAGAGCCAGACAAGGATGCTTGAATGGTGCTAGGACTCAGCTGACAGCTATGTGAGCACTGTGGGCTATTTCCAAACTGCAGCTCAGGTAATCCTGACTTCCTGATCGTGCACATTAGCCAGCCTGGCATATGCTCATGCCAGGATTTCCTTCCACAGGAATTCAAGGAATGAAGCACATCATTTCTTTTTTCATCACATGCAGCCAGCATACAGCCAAGCTGTGCACACAGCAATGAGGAGCTCTGTGTAATCAGCAGAGCATAATATGTCTTGGTTGCCCTAAGTCAGAGACATAACTTGTGGCTGCAGAGCTTAAAAAATGATGAAAGCCTCGTCGTGACAGAGCAGAAGTTCTTGCAAAGCCTATGCAGGCAAGTCAAGGTTGCCTTTGCATTCATTTTAACCAGCTTTAGATCATTCCCTAAACCAGATGCCTGTAAAGAATCAAGGAAGTTTGCTGCCCATACTGGCTCTAATTTGAAAGAATTACCCTTAAGTATGATTTAGGGATAGCTCATTTTTAATGAAGTTTAACAAAAGAACATAAAAGCTCTATTCTCATCAAAGAATTGTTCTATAAATAGCCAACCTTATTTTAGCCAACGGGTTTACGTAAATTTTTTATTCTTTTTGGAGAAAAAGCAACACAGAACCTTGTTATTTCTTTTTCATCTGTCAATCATACCTCTCATAGTGAAATGTTGGTTCTGGAAAAAATAATTACATGATTATAGTGAAATGTGAGCTGATGGCTTTTTTTCTCCCTTGACATGAATATGCTTCCTATTTGAGTTCTATATGCAAATATTTTGAATAATTGCCCTTGCTTATTTGAGAATTAGAAGTCTAGATTTTCAAACTAAAATTGAAGTCTAAATTCCCCCAAAAAATGCAAATTGTTTTTTTCCTCTAATGAGATAGAAAAATTAAAACCATTCATTCTCAAAACAAAACAAGTAAAAATGTCCTCGAAAGCTCTAGAAATGTCCTCTCTATGTTGTTGTAATTATTAATAGAAAGAGGAAAAAAACTACTAGCAGTGTATATCTCCTAACCAAGGTTGCCTTTTGTTATTAGATGTCTAAATGCTCTAACATGGGGTGAAGGGAACTCATTTTTTCTCAGACTCTTTATGCGACACAAGCTGGCTCAACTCACCTGTCATATTATTGTATAGAATTAGCACCATTATTATTATTATTATCATCGCATCAAACTAAAGCTCATGCACAAAGCCACTCAGCAAAGAGTACTCTGGGCTTGGCAATAGTGCAGAAGGGGGCATTAGTTGACTCAAATGTATGTTTGGGAGATTTCTGATCTAGTCAAATCAGAATTTCATTCTCTGCTTCATCCCACGATCCCCTCCAGGTCTTCTGACAATTTGGCAAGCTCTGCAAGCCAGACTGAGGTTTCTGGTCTCAGCCAATACTATAGCCACTTCATCCTCCTAAAATCAGTCATCTGGGAGGTTTGTATTCCACTTTTAATACTGTTTCAGACATTTGCATGTCAGGTCTGATGGCACTGGGTAAGATGCTCAGAGCTGGATGTGCTACATCCCAGCCAGCCCTCCAGCCAGCACTCAGCTCTTCCCAGGGTAGTAGTGATGCTCTGAACATGAACTGTGCACACATTTGGATGGGAAATGCTAGAGTCCAGGGCCTGGACCTCACTGCCCAGGAGAGATGCCCCTTCAGCTGAGTGCTCCCTCTCCAACCTCAATGGTGCTTAAGTACAAGAGCAGCCAAGTACTCTCCTTTCCTTGCTGCATATGAACACTTTTTCTGAAATAGGCCTTCGTGGATATATCTTATCTCTTATGGGATGTCTAATATTGAATGGCAGCTGTGGTGCTATCCTTCCCCTCCCAGGCAATTTGGCTTTTACTGTATATCTTAAAGATGTCTATATGAATAAACCTTGAAGTTTTCCTCATTTAGCGAACACACATCTGCACTTGCTATCAGCAGTGAACCTGCAATGTATTCCCTTGCTACCATTTTATCTGAAAAGCAGGGAATCAGTGGAACTTAACATCCAGTGGTTATTTCTCCCCTCTGCTTTATCAGCTCATTGTTTTTGTTGTTTTCCTGTCACCTTCTTGCTCTTTGCCTTGTATTTTTAAAATGTGGCTTCTCACATGTGCATCTTTACATAAAAAATAATAGGAACAGGCAACAGTACAGCAGAAAGAAAATTTCTCTCTGCTGAAGCTGTTGCTCATAACTGAATCCTCAGAGCTCCTCAATGTTCTCTGGTCCCTCAAGGCAAAGCTGTTCTCAGTGTAAGCTTTGCTGAGCTTACAAAGACATAGCCTGAGTGTAATACTGACTGGCTTTTGAAATCTTTTCTCTCCCTTCATTCATGTAAGACCTCGTGCTCCTTGAAGTGCATGTTCCTGTGAGATGAGGACAAACACCCTCACATACCCATACACAGAAACACAATTCACGTAAAGGATTTTGTCAGTGTACTCACTGCCATAATTGCCATCAATTATGATGGTCTGCAAAGGACAAAATAGTTCTCATGTTACAACCTCAGGTACCCACTGGACACTTAATGACTATTAATTACTACAGTGTTGATCACTACAGGCTTTTGAGTTCTGATTCTTTAATCTTCCCATTCCTAATAACTGCTTTTCACCACCACCCAAAGTGGTGAGATTGTTGTGAGTCCTTAAAGTGACTCCCCGTCACTATGTAAGTTCTAGTTCATGTTGAAGAAACATCTTCTCCTTTACAGTAAGAGTCTATGTTCCTCATGACAAAGATCCCTGCTCTTCAACCCCTGATTACCTCTTTAATCTCCCCTTTTGTCTTCCCCAGGCATGTTTCTTCTAGCCATGACTTTCTCTTAACCCAAGTTCATGCTTCACATCTCATTTTTTTATGAGGCAAACAATACTTTTGAGGGGTGAAATTACTGTCATGGATGGACATAGACCTACACATCTAGAAGCAGGAAAATATTTGGCTGAAATGAAACTGGTTTCAATTATTGCTTCTTTTACAGTAAGGGGTCTTTAATCTGTTAAACCAGGTCAAGCCATCAAACAACACTCTATTCTGCTTAAAAAGAAAAGTTCCTGTGTTCTCAAATAATATGTAAAGGGCTGCATCTGAAAAAAATGTGCAGGCCTGTAGAAGGGACCATTGTGCAATATGGCCTCTGCTATAACACCTGCCATTGAAATGCTTGGAATTAAGTTCTGTTTAGATGATGAGAAGAACAACCTCCCTTGATTTTAGAAACGCAAATTATTGGAGTCTGCCTCAGTTCTGGGTAGAATATTGCAAGGTCATGGGGACCTCTACTTTACCAAATACCAGTTACCTTTCTCTGACTCTATTTTCTTTCTTGTTAGTAAATGCATAACAATATTCTGAATTGCTGTGCATGTACATGTGATGCTAATCTTTGAATTTGATAATTAGACTGATCAAATTGTTAGGTCCTTGAAATAATTGCAATAGGGGAGATGTCTCTGATGGATCAGTTCTGGAAATACGCATCATATTGAGGTAGTTCTTTAATATCTTTTGTTCTTTTTGATTATTTCTAATCTCATGCTTAAGAGATGTTAATTTCCCTCAACACTCTTGCCAAAGGATGCTGCAGATACAAAAGAAATTCAGGCAAGACTGAAAAAGAATTTTGAAGTGGAAGCCTTTGGGGCAATAGACTCAAAAAATTCCCTGAACTAAAATAATTGGAGCTTGGGTGAATATTAGGGAAGAGATATCGTATATGGTGCCTTGTTCTTCTTATATTCACTTGAGGCTACTGCTATATATTGGGCTAAGGAGACCCTGGAGCCAAGCCAGTATAATTGTTCTGTTCTACAATCTGTTCTACAGCATGTGTTCATCCTAGGGACAAGAATCTCTGATATTTTTTGCGGGGGGAAGACGTGGAGCCGTTGCCACATTCTCTTGAATCAGAAAGGTGCCCATTTTCTTCTTATCTCTTTTGCCATATTTGATACAAGATTTCAGAGCTTGGCATGAGATATCCATGAGTTACATCACTTAGAAAAATGGCTTCTAGCAACAACTGGCCTATGCCACTGCATTTCCAGGTTACAATTTTCTTTATTTTTTTTTTTTAAATAATTTTGTTTCCCTCCAGTTATAAGAACTAGTCAATTGTTGGAAGCATGGGCTTATGGGAGAAGCTTTTGCACAAATTTTTGCCAAGACTGTTAGCCAAAAGCTTTAATCAACACAGATTTTCCTTTAGAAACATAGCTGCTTCCAGCATAATCAACTTGCAGTAATGATTGAAACTACTAATCATGTACGGAAGGATTTAGACTAGAGATTTTGGAAAAATGTAACTTTTTAACTGTTTAATAGCTATATTTATCTGGTTTGTGTTTACTGAAAAAACAATGAAAATGACAGATAAAATTTTACTGGAGGGAATGATTACTGTCTGAATATTTCTGAATTAAAAGCCTATTTTAAATGTTATTTGATGTAAAATTCTAGATCCTGACAATTTTCAAAGACAAAGTAAATAGTTAGAATAAACACATTCTCAGCAAAGAGGGTTTTTTTTTTTTAAGAAAATTAGACAGTAACTACATCCCAACTAGGTTTTTAATTAAAAAGAATTTCTGTGTCAAAGACCACTTATAAATATGTTATTTGCATGTCCTTAAACAGTGAGTTTTCATGAGAAAATAGCAGAGAGTTGTGAAAATCATGGCTTTAAGATAAATTTCTTATAGGTGAAAATATTATTCAAGGATCAACAAACATTTTTCAATTCTGTACTTAGCTCTGTGTAGCATTTTAAGTACATTAGATTTTGGGAGAACTTTTGTTTGCTTTTGATTTGTTTGATTATTTTGGAATAAATTCCCACCTAGTGTTTCTATTTGGATGAATTAACATTCCTACACATTATGCTAGATTCTTTTTTGATTGGTTCTCTTTTTGAAGCTTCTTTTTTTATTTCTTCCTTCATCTATAAAAGATGAACTAAAAGAACTTGCGAATATGCAGTCAATAAAGGGCAGAAAATAGCTACCGTATCTCAGAGGGTGAAAAGAGGCCATAAAAATCTCAATAAGTCACTGCTCCTCTCCTAGTTATGACTGGCACCATTTGCTAAACTTCGTTCCAAACACCCAGTCCAAAGTAGCATGAGGCAAATCAATCATAGGGTCTTTCTCACAGTGTAAATCATCTAATGACACTTTCTAGAGTATCTACCATTTTTTCATTACTGCCAGTACAGAAATATGTAACATTGGAATGTGAAAATGTGGGACCAGAATAAAACAAACAATGCAGTAAAGAGGTGACTGGGATGCACTATTTATTTTTGTCTGAGTTAATTAAAAACTTCCGAGAGAGAACTTTGTGGATTAGAATTTAGCACAATTTGAGCAGGCAACGGATAAAGTTAGATCTAGTTTGTCACAGAATACATGAGCCATAGATCTCCTACAAACTTGTTTGTTCCTTGATCCAGAGAACCCTTTGCTGACTCCTGTGAAAGCTTTCTGCATCTAAAATATTATATTAACCAAAAGTGATATTTGGTGTTCAACAGGTGGGCAATTTTCCAGATGCCTAGACTGAGTTACTTGCTGAACCACTGTAGTGCTAATAACTAACCATAGTAATGCAATTCCATTCATTATGGCTTTAACAGGAGCACAAGACATGGGCCTGGAAAAGACATCCTCTAACAGTGAACCCAGCCTGTGCTACCATAGTCCATGTGTCATGTCATTCTTTTACCAAATATATTAGAGCTTATCTTAAAACTGTTTGCCTACCGATACACTTGAAAGCTAATTCTACTATTTTACTAAGCTAGTGGATTGAAAAGGTCTTCTAATTTACAATTTTAATTTGTTCAAGGCAAGTTTATGCCAGTGTAGTAATGGTCCCAAATTACTGTTTAATTTAAACAGCTCTTTTAGCTCTTTTTCCCTGGAGACTGCCCATGATATATTTATACAGAACAATGCTATAATCTCACAGATTGTTTTATGTTAGAACAAAAAGAACAAACCTTTTTATTCACATTCAATAAGATAAGCTCTCCCTGCCTGCAGGCAACCCATCAGTGTTCTCCACAAATGCTTCCATTAGATTTTATTTTTCTTGAATGCCAGTGACCAGAAGAGCACATAGTGTTCCAAAATAAGTCTCTCATAAAAAGCCATTAATAATTCTCTGTCAATAACAGAAATATTTTGCCTTATACAGAGACACAGCCACAGGATTGTGTCTGAACTTTTCATATCTGCACTGCAATTCAAAATGTTGTTCACTATACCTTAATTTGTCTCATTCCCTGTCATCTCTAGTTTCTAAGTTCATGGCCTGTTGTCTGTTAATAGCTTCCAAGTCTGTGACCTTGCAGTTTACACAATTGAATTTCATTTCGTTTCTGTGTGTGTTTTCAATGTCATTCATTTCTTCCTGTCTTGCATTTTGATCATGCTCTATTAATGATGCTTTTCAGCTTAATTAGAACATTCCTACTTTTGTGTCATGTTTGTTAATGAAAATAACTAATGCTGGAGGAATTCCACTTGTAATGTTTCTACAACAATAGTTCTCATTTTAAGACAATTGCCTTTATTGTA